>CM040124.1:102366706-102540933 GCA_022559845.1 Amorphophallus konjac | reverse complement strand
GTGCCTTACCCGCAAACGAGCCCGCCTTCTGCCGAAACTCGCTTGCCCCCCTTTCCGTCTTCCTCTTCTTTTGATCGATGGAGTTCGATGGGCCCGACCATGGTGAAGGTGGAGAGGGACGAGGAACTCCTCACACAAGGAGGGACGCGCCCGAGCACGGAACGGCGTCCATGGAGGAGGAAGGGCCGCTTCGGGCCCCCGAGGGACCCGAGGGGCCTGATGGCGTGGGAGGAGGTGAACACGGTCCGGTAGGTCCTCCGATCTCTTCCTCTTTTAATTCATTCTGGGTTTTGAAGCGAGCCGCGTGAGGAGGAAAGGGTTCGGCGAGTGTTGCACTCAAATGATGAACGCGTCCTAGACAGGGGACGCGTTCCTTTTGACTGATATGGGACCCCTTTCTTGGTGCAGGACATGGCAAGGACCCTGGGCCTAGCCGATGAGTGGGCGAGTGCGGACGAGCCGAGCCGCGTCAGGAGGGAGAGCCGCGGCAAGGCGACGCTCGAGGACTGGCCCGTACGTCTCCCTGGACAGCAAGGGGGTGTACTGGTGCAGGACAGTGCCGACTTCCTGCGGCGGCAGAGAGAGAGTTACGCGGGGCTTCCCCAAGCTGGGGACACGCGTGGCATCGGCGGCTCGCGCGCCCAACTGTCAGAGACTAGGCGGCAGCTGGCCGTCGCTCAACATGAGTTGTCGCTCCTGGTAAGTTACATGCCGCACTTTTAACTTCAGATTTTGGAGTTTCACTGACGGCCATTGTTTATTTTGTTCCAGCGTGCCCAGCAGATAGCGGCGGTGGGAGTGGCTGGCGGATCTTCCAGTTCCTCGGCCCCTTTTCTCGAGATTGCCTCCCTCCGGGAGCAACTTGCCAGTGCGGTGGCCCGCGCGACCCGGGCGGAAGAGGAGCGTGACGCCTGGGTGGCTACTTTAGCGGAGCTGCGGCATCGCGGTGAGGAGAGACCTTCTCCAGACATCCTGGAGTTAAGGGTTCTTCTGCAGATGATGAGGAGAGAGGCAGAGAGAGAGAAAGCCGAGAGAAGGTCCGAGCGACAGCGGGATCTGACCGAGAGGAGGGCCTTGGAGGCCCAAGTGAGGGAGCTCCAGCTGGGCCTTCAGGCCGTCGTACAGAGGCTAGGAGGGATGGAGACGCGCTACGAGAGAGCGCGAGAGTTCGGGGAGCGACTCCGCCAGTCCGGTCGCTTTGCCGCTAGTGGCTTCTTCGCCACGCCAGGGGAGGAGCAGCGAGTCACTGCTGCGGAGCAGGCGCCCAGAGGCGAAGCAGGTGCTACTGCACGGGGATCCCGGAGGCTTCTGAGGGACCCTCACCTCGGGGGAGAGGAGGAGAGTGCCCAGAGAGATGAGTGATGGGGAGGATTGGCGGGCTAGTGGACCCGCCACCTCTCTATGATTGTAGTGCTTATGACAGCTTATGTAGAATTATGAATGGAGTGATTTGATTTTTTGCTGTTTATTTGTTCTCTTGTGCGTTCCTTCTTCCCTACACTTCTTCTCCTTTGCACTGTTCCCATGTGATGGGTCTGCCGAGACTCCGCTCCAAGCGGAAAATCGCGTCTTGTTGTGACCATTTTTCACGGGAATCTGCCGTCGAAGTCAATACTGACGGCCCTAGTT
Organism: Amorphophallus konjac; assembly: GCA_022559845.1. NCBI lineage: Eukaryota > Viridiplantae > Streptophyta > Magnoliopsida > Alismatales > Araceae > Amorphophallus > Amorphophallus konjac. The sequence goes on along the minus strand of CM040124.1, from coordinate 102,539,304 downwards.
CCTTTTCCCGGATGTTGTGCCAAATTTTGCGGGCGTCCTCCAAAACATGATAGGGTATCCCTAGACAACATAGGGGCTATTCGTCCTATTCTTCGTCCAGTCAATCACCCTGTGCGAGCGGTGAAGCGACACATGGGGCCGCTTGGCCAGTGTCTCATTGCGAGGGCTATCATCGACAGATGATGGAGGCAATCTTGGCCCGCACTCCTTCCATTTCTATAAATTCTTGTCCCTTTTATCTTCCCAGGTATATCGAGGACTAACTCAAGGAGCACAAGTTCTCACGGGAGGGGAGGAGTTCAAAACTCTGAGAGTTGGATGGAGGGCGAATCTTCCCATTCCTCGAAGAGAAGCAGGTCCAGTGGTAGTAGTTCCAGGAGGCTTTCAGACCTTGAAGGGCACTTCAACGAAAGGGCCCAATCACATCTCGTAAGCCAAGTTTTCTTGCCCTTTTCTCATTTTTTCTTCCTTTCTTCTGACCAAACCTCACCCCCATTCCTTGTATGTGTAGGTTGTGATGAAATCACAAATCTCATGGGAGTTGGTAGTAGCAGCGTATAGGGGCCTCCCAGATTTTCAGAAGGCGAGGCTAGACGTGATGGGATTTGGTACCTTCCTTCGGATCGAGCCGATCCAGCTTGACCTAGTCCTGATCCAAGCCTTGTGTGAGAGATGGGACCCAGTGAGCCGGGCATTCCTGATGCCCTAGGGGCACATGGTGCCCAGCTTGGAAGATGTGGTCCGAATTACGAGTCTCAAGGTGGATGGCGAGGCAGTGACCGGAGTCACTTACGCGGACTACCGAGAAGGTGCCTAGAAGTTACTGGGTTTGGACCTAGATGGTCGAAAAAACAGGTCGGTAGCTAGGGCGTCCCTCATGGATGCATTAGGGCTCACCGACACTCGTCGGCGGGATGACGAATCCTCAGAAGAGTTCATGAAAAGGATGGAAATAGGATGCCGTGCCGTGTATTGCACAGATTTCGGCAACTGGGAAAGATGTAACATAGATTTGAGGAGATTTCTCCTCTTCCTTTTGGGGAGATTGGTACTAAGCTCGAAAGGGGACGGTATCCAATGTTGCTTCCTGGAGCTGTTGTCAGACCTTGAAAGAGTAGGGTACTATGCCTGGGGAGCTGCCATGCTGGCGCACTTGTTTGCAGGCCTATTCCAAGAAACGGATCGTGAGATAACTGTGAGTGGTTTCACACCATTCATCCAGGTATTTTTGGTTTTGGTTGTTTTGTATTTTTTTTTGTTGTTTTCGCAAGGTGCTGATGACCTGCGCCGAGCAGCTATGGAGCTATTATTACCTCCCCATGGGGAGAGCTCGACATTGGCGACCCGTGATGGTGCCGCTAGCCAGGCGGTGGGAACCCATCATGAGTGCGGCACCCCTAACCTACCAACTGATGGTGTTAAGGCGGGAGCTACAGGAGTTCCCTGCAGCGATGGTAAACTGGAGACCCTACTCAGACATGGTCGATGCCAACCAGCTGTGGGTTCTAGCAAGTCGTGCCCGGTTCGGACGGGAACTATGGATACACTGCCTGAATGAAATCGAGCCGCTTCGGCTACGATTAGTTATGAGGACTTTAGGACTGGCTCAAGAATGGGTGGATTCAGCTGCGCCACCTCGTGTCGGGAGAAAGACGCGAGGACCGGCGACCTGCATTGATTGGCGCGTGCGATTCCCTGAACAGTACAAAGACTGGCAACGGGGTGGCACGATTGTAGAATCGCAGGCGCGGGACAGCGAGGACTACTTGCGTCTATATAGGACAAAGTACGCAGAACGGTTCCAACCCCGGGGACTTGTGGAGGTAGGTTTCCCCTTTTTCTCTTCTCTTCTTTCTCCTCTTCTTGGTTTTTCTGGTGAAAATGCTGACTTGTAAGGCTGCAGGATGTCCGGGATGCCATGATAGCGAATATACGAACTCGCTTGGCAGAGATGGAACAACAGTTGGGTGATGCCCGCGGAGCTACGAGCGCCTTGGTAGGTGTATAGTACATTCCTAATTAAATCCCCAGATTTCAGATGTTGGCTGCTAATTCACATGGTCGTAGCATGCCCAGATTGGCGCGGCCTCCCCAGCGATGGGAGTAGGTGGTGCCTCTTCTAGCTTGTGGATTCCCACCTCAGAACTTGACTCACTTCATGAGCAACTTGCTCACGTCACGCAGCGTGCTGCGGAGGCAGAAGGGATGCTCCGTATACAGGTAAAAGTTTCAGCGTTGAGTTCTCTTTGTTTACGCCTTATCGCGTATCTGAGATGGTACACTCGACAGGAAAAGGAGACGGAAGAAGCGCTTACCCAAGCTGCGCAGAAGGAGGCTAGGATAGCAGAACTGGAGAGGGAACTGCGGCGTCATCCTGATGACGACTCATCTAGGGATGCTATGGAACTGAGGATCACTCTCCAGTTGGAGAGGGAAGACCGTGAGAGAGAACGGGCAGAGAGGGAAAGAGACGCAGAGAGAGAAAGAGCCAACAGTTTGGCTGAAAGGGAGGAGCGAAGGGCCATGGAGGCCCAACTATTCGAACTCCGAATCGGCCTTGGTCTTGCTGAACAGTGGCTGAGAGATGGTGAGGAGCGCTACCGAAAAGCACGAGAGCGTGGCTTTCGTGTTGGTAGCTTCTCTGCTGCTTCCGTGGATCAACGCCGGGATGTGGGAATAGGAAGAGGAGTACAGAGCGGCAGGAGTACCGCTTTTCGTAGTTGGGTAGCACCTTTGAGAGTGTTTTGTCCGGAGAGTAGTGGGATGAGTAATGCAGAGAGGGAGGGCGGAACTTGATGTAATTTTTTTGGGTTTTTGGAATAAAATACAAGGTTTGGTTTGTTTGTTTTTCACCTTTGCTTTAGTTGCCTGAATCCCTACACATATCACTGAAACAAACAAATTAGAATTTCTGTTCTGACTTGGCCCCTTGCTCAATAAGCAAATGGTCACTGTGACTGTCCTTGATAACTGGTCAAGGGGACAAGCCTTTATTTAACGATGGCAAGGGAAAGATGCGGTGATGATAAATGCGACAGGCAAGCACACGAATGCAAGCGATATTAAAAATGAGATGATGCACGTAAATGCAATCATGCAAAATTGATTTATTTTCTTTTTTATATTTGATATTTTTTTTGTTTTATCATAAAAAGATTTTTTTTTGTTTGCAAATATGTACATTTCTCTTTTCCATTTTTTTGTTTTTGCTTTTATCATTTCGATTGTTTTTTTGTTGCTAACGCCCGGCAAGCACCCAAATGGCACCTAACCTACGTGAGACAGGGGTTTCTTACAAACCTCCCGGGTATCCTAAGTGCACATCTAGGTTAATTTGGGCCTCTAGACCCCTCGAATGACGATCCCGCCGGCTAAGACTTACCCTGATGACAATACCGTCATGCCATGCTTAGGCTCCCAGTTGCTTCCGACCACAGGGATTCACCCAAAAGGTGTTTGAGGTAAAAGATTTGCCCGACCCGGGTCTGTTTCCTCACAACTCTAGATGGTATATGATGGAACACCCTGGAACCCTAACGACCAACCGCGCGACGCTGACCCGGAATCAGACGCCGTCGCACCCATAGGTGACGCGCTTGCATTGGCCTAAGCCCGAGGTTAAGCAAGAAGACATCAAGGTGGTAAACAGGGGTCTTGACCAGCCAGAAACACGGAGACTCCTTCGCAGCGATAGCTTTTGCTTTTCAAAGTAGGCAACCAAAATGTGTATATTAAAATAAGGTCGCAGACCCTGGGCAGTTTTCACCTTTCAGAAACTCCATCGAACCTTCATTTTTAGAGGGAGAAGGAAGAGTGTAGGGGATAAACCTCCTGAGAGGACCGGCAAAGCCGTTAACCCGGCGAGCGAATAAGGGCCCATTAACTCTTTCCTTTCGAACAACTTCGGACCAAATCTCGAGCATTTACATTCCACGGCCCCCCTTTATGGATTCAGACTTTTGCTTTGAGGGGTTTCGTTTATCGCACCAGGCACGGTCACGATCAGGCTTTTCTCTTGATTTTGATTTTGTATTTCTTTTTGTGAGGGAGATATAGTCGTTTGACGTTTGTGGGCTCCCTCTTCGTATGCCTGCGGGGACACTGCCCTCTTCTCGTGCTCTGATCGATGCTCGAGGAAATGGGTTCTACTCTTGCCTTTGGGGTTTGAGTTTCGGTTTCTCATGCTCAGCGTTTTAAGGGCGCCGACTGTCTCATTTGGTCGAAGAGAAAAGAATAAAGATTACAGCTTCCGGAGATCTTCCGGGTGGAGCCCCACCGTAGGTGATGCTACCGACTTTTTTTGAATAAAATACATAAGTGAGCACATGTTAGCTTCCTTCGAGCGAGCTTAGGCCGACGTGGCCGGACAGGGATCTCCACGGTTCTGGCAAACCAAGACCCGGTGCCTACCAAGCCTTAATGGGCCCTATCCTAACATGAAGGTTAGATGCAGGGACTTAACTACATGGTGACTGCCAGGCATCGGCGTTTTGAATTTTTCATATTTTTAGTGGTTTTCAGTATTTCTTTGTTTTTGATGTTTTTTTATCTTTTCATCATTTTTTTTTGTTTGTTTTGTGCTAAGGGTAGTATTTCTTAAGATAAAGCCCATTCCAAGGGTGGGATAACTCGGACCCTTCGGCGTTGATTAGTTTGTAGGCGTGGCCAGGGTACACGGCTTGAATTACAAATGGTCCTTCCCAATTGGGTTGGAGCTTAGAACGCGGCCCTCCAGGTTTGACAAAAATTCTTTTTACGACCATCTCACCGACTTTGAATTTTCTCTCAATGACTTTCTTTTGGTAAAAGCGAGCGAGTCTATTTTGATACACACGCGCGTGTTCGGCGGCGGCCAGCCGCTTCTCATCCAAGAGTTCCAACTGGGCGAGGAGTGAATTACGACGATCGTCGAGGGGAAATTCCTCGTCCAATTGTACCCTGAGAGAAGGGATCAGAGTCTCGTACGGGACTACCGCTTCCATACCATAAGTAAGGGCAAATGGAGTCTGCCCGGTGGGGGTACGGATTGAAGTGCGATAGGCCCATAGAGTTTCGATAAGCTTTTTTGGCCAGTCTGAAAACTTACCAGACTCACAGGTTTTTTTTGATGATTTTGAGCAATGTTTTATTGGTGGCCTCCGCTTGGCCGTTACCTTGTGGGTAATATGGCGATGAATGATGCAATGCAATTGCGTACCTTTTGCAGAGGTCCTGTAGGTCCTGAGAAATGAATTGTGGCCCATTGTCGGTGACGATCGTGCTTGGGATGCCGAATCTAGCGAGGATGTTCTTCATGATGAACTTGCAGACTGTTGACGCCTTGATTTCCGCGTAAGCTTCGGCTTCGGCCCATTTGGTGAAGTATTCCGTCGCAGTAAGGATGAAAGATTTCTGCTTGGTGAGGGAATTGAGATCACCTAGGGGACCAATGATGTCGAATGCCCACATGGAGAAAGGCCACGGGGAGGATATTGGATGAAGTGAGGAAGATGGTGAATGGATTTTATCGGCGTGAAGTTGACATTTGACACACCTACGGACATAGATGGCACAATCTTCTTCCATGGTGGGCCAATAAAAGCCTTGATGAATGATCTTCTTGGCGAGCATCTGACTATTCACGTGGCCACCGCACACACCCGAGTGCGTCTCTTCTACACATTTCCAAACCTCATCGTCACCAAGACATCTTAACAGAATACCAGTAAGGCTCCTCCTATAGAGTAGACCTCCAACCAATGTATATTTCTGAGCCACCCTTCTTATGGCTTTCGTGTCCTCTGCGGTGGCCCCTTCAGGATAAGACTGATTTTGGCAATATTTGACAATTTCATAGAACCATGATTTCTCTTCATCAGCCAGTTCTTCTTCGGCCTCTGCCAACATGATCTCCCTCTTTTCAAGGATATCTTCCTGCAGGATCTTCCTTGCTATCCTGTCTTTGATGTTTACGTAGGAAGCATCATCGATTGCAGGAGCATGAAGTTTGTAAATGGAAATGGACTTAAACCATCTTCCTAGAGGGAACCTTATGGATGATGCCAACGAGGCGAGGGCATCGGCGATAATATTCTCATGACGAGGGACATGAACAAAGATCAGTTTGGCGAACAGTTTGGCAAAGGCAGCAGTGAGTTCTTGGTATGGCTTGAGTTTGGGACCGCGAGTGCGATACTTAGTGAGCACCTGGCGAAGGATGAGTTGACTATCACCTACGACTCGTAACTCAGTGATACGAAAAGAATGAGCGAGTTCTAGGCCAGCTAGAAGAGCTTCATATTCGGCTATATTGTTGGTGACTGGAAATTTGAGCTGGTATGCCAATGGGAATGTGAGGCCTTTAGGCGACAGGAGGGCGATGCCGATTCCTCTCCCTTGAGAATTCAGAGCTCCATCAAAATATAGCGTCCACATTGGCTCATCTGATTGGTTGATGGACATTAGTTCCTCATCTGGAAACTCTGATTGGACGGGATCGAACTTGGGAAGAGGATGGTGAGCGAGGTGCTCGGCTATGGCATAGCCTTTAATCGCCTTTTGCTGGATGTAGGTGATGTCGAACTGAGAGAGAAAACTTTGCCAGCGTGCTAGCCTATCCGTAAGGACGGATTTCTCCAGAAGGAATTTGATAGGATTCATTCGAGCAATCAAGTGGACCTCGTGAGCCAAGAAGTAGTGCTTCAATTTCTGCACCACCCAAACGAGGGCAGCACAGGTTTTCTCCATGACGGTGTACTTCTGCTCACAGGGATTGAGAAGTTTAGACAAGTAATAGGTTACCCGTTCCTTGCCTTCTTCATCAGGTTGTGCGAGGATGGCTCCCACGGAGTCATCCAAGACTGAGACGTAAAGGATCAGAGGTTTTTCTGGTTTGGGTGGAATGAGAACGGGTGGACTAGCCAGATATTCCTTCAACCCTTCAAAAGCTTTCTGACATTTAGAATTCCAGTGGAATTCTACTCCTGGCTTGGTCAACTCGTAGAGAGGTCTACACCTTTGTGAATGTTGAGACACAAACCGACGAATAAACTGCAACCTCCCGATTAAACCTCGGACTTCCCTCAAATTCTTGGGAGGTGGCATATCCCTGATAGCATTGGCTTTGTCGGGGTCAATCTCGATCCCTCTTTTGCTCACAATGAACCCCAGCAACTTACCTGACGACACTCCAAACACACACTTCTTCGGGTTCATTTTCAGTTGGAACTCCCTTGACCTCTGCAAGACCTTAGCCAAAACTTCTGGATGTTCCATCCTGGTCCTTGATTTTACCAACAAGTCATCCACATACACTTCCAGATATATGTGCATCATGTCGTGAAATATGGCCATCATAGCTCTTTGGTAAGTAGCTCCGGCATTCTTTAACCCAAATGGCATGACCACGTAACAATATGTTCCCCAAGGGGTAGTGAATGACGTCTTTTCCTGATCCTCTTCTGCCAAACGAATTTGATTGTATCCTGAAAATCCATCCATGAAAGAGAGGGTTTCGTAGCCTACCGTGTTATCAATCAGCACATCAATGTGAGGTAAGGGAAAATCATTCTTTGGACACGCACGGTTAAGGTCCCGGAAGTCGATGCAAATCCTGACTTTCCCATCTTTTTTCATGACCGGGACAATGTTTGCCACCCATTGAGGATAAAGAACGACTCTAATGAACCTGGCTTTGTGGAGCTTATCGACCTCTTCTTTCATTTTCAAAGCCATCTGAGGGTGGAAACGCCTTAACCTTTGTTTTACCGAGATGGACCCTGGTTTTAGGGTTAAACGGTGTTCGACCAAGGTTTAATCCAGACCCGGCATATCCTCGTAGCTCCATGCAAACGTGTCCTTATATTCCTTGAGAACCTCAATTAATGCCTCTTCTTCAGAGGGTGGTAGGTTGTCACTTATGAGGATGATCCTAGGGTCTTTCTCAGTTCCCAAGTTGACTTCTTTGGTGGATTCTTCTACGGCGGTTGACGGCTCGTCGAATCTCCTCATTCCACTAGCGTATGCGCCCGCCGCATCCTCATATTCTTCACCCTCATCTTCAGTGGGGCATTCTTCATCCGTGATCTCGTAGACTCCATACCCTTCATCAAATGCACAGTCGCCCTCGCATTCTATTTCGGGTAGCTGGATGGGATTTTCTAACAACTGGGGGACGGCAAGAAGGGCCTGACACCTGGCGGCCAAATCCAGAAGGAATCGACGAGGGATCTGCCTACCCTTGGATTTCTTCCTAGGTATTACCCTTGGCCTATCATTCCTAGATTGACTGACAATATTTACAGAAGAAGAGGAAGACGAAGAGGATGGTGTAGAATGTACAGGAGAAGACCCCTCAGAGGAGGGGTAGAAAAGGTCGCTCATCGGACCTTGGACGGGTGGTCCGCAAGGCGGTACGCACCCGTGGGAGATGTAGGAGGTTTCCTCAATGAAGATGTGTTGTTGGTGAGTTTGAAAATTGACGTTTTTTTTTCATTTTCATTTTTAATGACAAAGCAGTGAAAAGAGATTGGAGGAGAGAGAAAAGGGGTTATGGCTAGAGGATTGTGAGGCTCATAGAGCAGATCATGGTTGAAGACCTGGCGCGGGTTGAAAAGCCCGCGCAGGTATGTAAGCAAAGAAGGGGACCTGGGAAGATCATCAGACAATTGTCTGGCCCAGGAAGAAGATATCAGCAAAGGCTGAGACGAGTGGATGGAGAGGATGGCGGCTAATGAGCCGTCGACGGCAATGTTGAGGACGGATGAAGATCCGTCGATGACAGAGTCCTTCTGGCGAGGACGAGAATAGTTTGGAACCTTGGCAAGAGTGGTAATATTCTCTGGTATTTCGGAGATCAATGGTGGTCCTTCAAGCTGCGGAGACGAGAACATCCTTTCCAGTGCAACGGAAATGTCCCGTATGTCGAACCATTTGTCCCACTCGCATTCCGGATCTTTGATCTTGCCTCTTTTGGTGATCTTCGGACATTTTTCAGCCAAATATACAGCATGTGATCCCCCATGTGCTTCTCGTGGGTGATCTCCCATCTGAACAACGGGTCCTCTGTTGAAGTGGTTTGATAGAGTCCACGTGAGGGGCTTCCAATCTGCCTTGAACGGTCCTTTGAAGCCTAGGCCAAACCTGCGGTTCGGCCTAATTTCCTTTGGCGGTTTGAGCATACCCTGTAACTGTGCGCCCAGACCCTTTCCTTGTTGATAGCCGATGTTCCTCATAATCTCCCAACCTTTGGAGTGAAAAGGGAGACATGATGTTGCGGTTGCCCTGACCGGCTCCTTTGGTGCTAGTGGAATGTGAGATGGATCACGCACGTCCAGCAGTGATAATACGGGCCGATGAGATGGCCAAACGGAGGGCAGAGAGGTGTTGATAGCATCCACTGTGTGAAGGACCGGTGTACTGACCACTTTAATAATTCTCCCATTGTAAGGAAACTTCATGCACTGATGGTTGGTGGAAGGCACAGCGTCCATGGCTTCGATGTAAGGGCGACCCAGTATAGCCTTGAATGTGGGGTCCATGTCGAGGACATGGAATTCCCTAGGAATTGACATGGTGCCTAGTTCTGCCTTCAGAATAATCATCCCCTGCGGCGGCCTTTTGCTATTGTCATAAGCCGTGACCGTGATCGAGGAAGGTCTTATTTGTTCCTCGTTGACCCCGCACAACTGAAGAGTGCTCATGGAGATCACATTTATGGATGCACCCGTGTCCACAAGACACGGGTTTATGGATACCCCATTAATTTTTATTGAAATACACAATGCATATTTCCGAGCTTCCTTGGGAGTGAGCTCGTAGTTGTGGAACATGATGGCCGGTTATGTGTCTGTTGGGGTCAGGACTGTCGAAATCTTCTCCACGGGGAGGTCTTCATTAACCATGACTCTTTGAAGGTATTCTATTAAGGCTGCCTGGTGGGATGTGGATCTTTGAAGAAGCTCCAGGATGGAGATCCGGGCAGGTGTCTTATCCAGATGTTTCAATAGATCATACTGTGTTCCAGGGATAGCTCTTTCTGGTTGTTCTGCATCATCCTTCTCTGGCTGAGATTGCTCGGGATTCTGACTGTTGTGGGGGAAAATCCTGTGGAAAATCCTTCCACTCCGGAGCACCATTTCCTGCGGCTTTTGTACCTCTGTGGGGGTAGCAGTGGATCTTAACAGGGGTTTGAGGGGTAGTAGTGGAGGAATGGTTGATGAAGCAGGGGTGATGACGGGAGCAGGGATTCTGATGAGGGGTTTGTTAGGTGGAGGCATGGCGGAGGTAGAGGGGATATTGCGCGGATTATGAAGGATAAGGGGTTTAGAAGGTGGCGGCGGAGGTAAAGTGGAAGTGGGTAAGGTTTGAAACTGGTGATGGTTTTGAGGTGGATGGTGGTTGATGAGTGGTTTTGAAGGCATTAGTGGTGATGTGGTGGAGAAAGACGGGGTTATGTATGGTTGACGGATGACAAGGGGTTTAGAAGGCGTAGGGGTAAATGTGGTAGAGGTGGGTGGTAAAGTGGGGGAGTGAGAGAAGATGAGAGGGTGTGAAGGCGTAGTGGAGAGTGTCGGTTGATAGGAGGTCGGGGTGCGGATGAGAGGGCGTAATGGTAGTGGAAATGGTGATGGTGATACTGACGCGGGTTGATGAGAGAGAGGTGCTACCCGGGCAAGGTGAGGGGGGTGCATGACGATAGGGTTGGAGGTAGAAAGAATGGAGGTACTTTCCTGGTGCCACACCTGCTCTCTCCCGACTTCCGGGAAGGAGGAGATGGGGTTAACCTGATGATTGGACTGTTGGTGCTCCGGTAATGGATTCTGGATTATTCCCATGTCGGGTTGTTGTTGTGGGGCCTGCTGAGGCTACTGTTGTTGTTGTGGTTGCTGCTGCTGCTGCTGTTGTAACTGCTGCTGTGGCCTCTGAGGAGGTCTCCTAGCCTTGAGAGCCGCGACGTACCGTCTCATCTCATCCCAATCTATTTGATGTTCATCATTCATATCATGGATGTAATCTTTGAAATGGAAGCAGTAATCTACTGTGTGTCCCGGCTGCCTGTGGTAGACGCAGTATTTGGAGGTATCAACATTGGGGGGCCACGCGGGCCTTTCTCTGGGTAGGGCGAGTTGGTTTGATGCCATGAGGGCATTAAAAATGTCTGTTAAGGTTTCTGGCAATGGTGGATAGTAGGCTCTCTTGGGACCGAGCGGCCTCCTTTGTTGCTATTGGGGACCATAGTTCCCCGGGGGTGGAACTTGGTTGTACTGAAGCGGTGGTTGTTGTTGCTGAGGTTGTGGTTGTTGTTGCTGGGGTTGACGTAATGGAGGCATATTATTCTGGGGTGGATTATTTTGGGGTGGAGGACGAAGAGGGAAAGGACCCGATTGAAGGGGAAGTCGGGGCATTTGTGGAGGCCTTGGGTTGACTGCGTAATTGGCATTGTTGACCGCACCCACTTGCTCATTTGTCACAACCCCTTCTGTGGCTCCGCCCGGGACACCAGCGCCTGTCTTTCTGACCACTTTGGGCTTCGGTGACTCAAACATGTTCATGATGGGGGAGTCTTTTAGCTGGGTTTGGATGTATCGGGCCCTTTCAAAGAGTTCCTCCATTGTAGTAAGTTTATTCATGGCCAGGACGTGTCTGAACTGTGGGGTTGCATTAGACACAATCATCTTCACTTGTTCGGGCTCAGAGAGGGTATCCCTTATTCTTTCCGCCAGAGACCTCCATCTATCAGCATAGCGGACAAAATCCTCGTCGGGTTTCATCTTTTCGGCAACTAGGTCGGTAATGGAGAGTGAGGGACCGACCCTATCCCTATATTTCTGCAAGAACCTTCTCTGCACTATTTCAAAATTCTCGGCCTCGCAGGACTCCAGAGAATAGAACCACTCAAGCGCGGGACCATCCAATGATCTCCAAAAGAGGTATGCCAGGGACCTCTGATCGTTTTGCCAGTAGGAGGACTCATACATGAAGTCCTTGAGGTGAATGAAGGGGTTGCCGGTACCATTGTACCTGCGGTACGTGGGCATTTCGGAGGGGGGAAGATGAATGACGGGAAGGATTGGCAAAGCAACCTCCGGGGTGGCTTTCACGTCCACCATTCTTCTCAGATTTTGAAACTGCTCGTCCATGCGGTTGAACCTATTGAGGAGCGATTGGGCGAGCTCCTCTGGAGGTGAAGGTGGCACTTGCCACTGGGGGAGAAACTGTCTCCCGGAGACTTGAGGGGGAAACCCCGAATGAGAGGGAGCTGTCGGACCACCGACAGTTGGCCCTGGCTGAAGCGGTGTGTGGGGAACAACGGGAGTTTGAGATTGTGACAGGAACTGGAATGAGGGTGGTTGTTGGCTCGCTTGACCTTGAAGCGAGGGAGACTGGATGGCTTGCGCCAATGAGGGAGATGGAATGGCCTGCACGGACTCTTGGAGAGGTGCGATGGCCGGAGTTGATTCCTGGGGCGTGGGGGAAACAGATTTCCCTTTTAGAATGGCCAGGAAGGCCCGGAGCTGTTCAGAGGTAAGCTCCGTGTTGGCGAGGACGCCCAGTAAGGAAGTGATATCCTGTGGCGGGGACGTGTCCCTGGCAATAACCTGCACCTCATGCGAGGGGTCATGAGAAGGACCCGAGTCCATAGCATAGACTCGCGGGTCGGCTGTCAAACCACGGCTAGGGTGGTTCTCCTCAAAAGACTCGTGAGACATGCTCACAGTTTTCCCAGAACGTAAAAACATACACTAGCAAGTAGGTAGCAGAGATTATCAAACAAGTGGATGCCTTTACGCCCTTTTTTGTGTTTTGATTTTGATGATTTTTTTTGTGTTTTTAACGAGATCCGAAGTTCACACAAAATGGGGACCCTAGTTTATTTTTGTTTCACCGCCGTGTCAGCTAGGGTCTCTCGTCTCACCACGAATGAAATGACTAACTCCGGAGAACTTCAATGGTACAACCAGCCCAGTGAACGAAGAGGAGATTCTTCGATGTCGGGGACTTACGGAGGTCCCAGTGTAGGAGATTCTAGTCCGTTGAGAGGAATTCCCAAACGGAGAGTCCTTCCTTCACCGGGAAAGGGTGATCCTCAAAGAAAAAAAAAGGATAGAAAAGAGGAATGGATGTATGCAATGGAATGCTGACAGATATATAGAGTAAGAAAACAACAGAAATAACAGACATATAAGAAACAAACAACGAATCACAACTGATAGTGCTGCCGTGAGCACAACGGGGGCGCGCGCGGGCGCGAAGGTGGAGAGGCACGGGTGGTGCCGAACTTGCAAGGGTAGCCGAAAGGAAGCAGTAGTGTCCCACCGTGATCGCCAATCTGTGAGCGACGTCACGCGGTTCGGGGAAGAGCGGGGAAGAGGAAGCGGGGAGCGCGCGGGCTCCTTCTTTTTTGTTTGTTTGCTTGTTTTGTTGCAACACAGAGATGATAGAGAAGAGAGAAGGGGCCACCACGGGAGATTGCTCCGGCGGGGCGAGCGGGATAAGTATAATATAGCAAGATATGGGGTTCAAACGGCCATAGTGGGAAGTGACTCGCCGCGACCTCGGGGGGACGGGAATGGTGCAGAAATTAAATAACAAGAATTGAAACGGCCATTGGGGAAGTGACTCGCCGCGGCCTCGAGAATATGAGCAGAATATAGCAGAATATAAAGGAGAATATAAGAACAGAGATTTAAACGGCCATTGGGGAAGTGACTCGCCGCGGCCTCGAGAATATGAGCAGAATATAATAGAATACAGAGAGAATATAAGAACGGAAATTTACCGCGGCCTCGATGATATGAGCAGAATATAACAGAATATAGAGAGAATATAAGAACGGAAATTTAAACGGCCATTGGGGAAGTGACTCGCCGCGGCCTCGATGATATGAGCAAAATATAACAGGATATAAAGAGAATATGAGAACAGAAATTTAAACGGCCATTGGGGAAGTGACTCGCCGCGGCCTCAATGATATGAGCAAAATATAACAGGATATAAAGAGAATATGAGAACAGAAATTTAAACGGCCATTGGGGAAGTGACTCGCCGCGGCCTCGATGAAAAGATGTGATCGCCAGGGGGCGAAAGACCCCAAAATAAGAAAGTGATCGCGCCTACCTTAAGAGCGGGAGATGGTGGGTTGCTTCTTCCTCTCCTTCCGGCCGGCCGACGGAGAGGGCTTTCCTCGGGTACCCTTGCAAAACAACGACAAATAAATGACAAGTGGATTAGAAAGATGGAGGTGTAGTATTCAAATCCTTGCGATAAAAATAACGAAATGATGGCAAGACACACACCTGGTTGGTGTTATCTTTTAAACCCCTCTCGGACTTGAGTAGGAGGAAAATGAGATGATGGATGCAAGAAGTATAAGAGAAGAGGCGCCCTTGTGAAGGGGGATAGAGGATGCAATATGATGAATGTAAAGAACTATGGAGAAAAAGGGGAAAAAAGGCTTATTGGATGAGCCGAGGGTGAAATTCGGCGGAGCTCCGGCAGCGTGGGGACGACGTGGAAGCGCGGTGGATGAAGACGACCTTCCTCTCGCGAGCGTGAGCACCCGAGAAGCCGGCAGAACCTCCACCTACAAAAGAACCCACGGGTTAGAAAATGACTCCGTAGCCTCTGGGCTCCGGCAGCCTATCGGATCACTTAGAAGCTCCCTTAGAACTGAGGGGGGGGGGGGCTCTATTTATAGAGCTACGGAGGGTGGAGGTGTCCAGGACCCTGGACACCTCCATCAGGGCCGAAATAATATTTTATTCTATTTTTATTTATTTTTTTGGAATACTTTTGTGGAGGCGTCCAGGGTCCCGGACGCCTCAAGCAGGTCCACCGAAATCCGGCGACGGCCGCACGCGGTTTGGCACAACGCGTGGTTTTGTGAGCGGCGCCTCGTGATTCAAAAATGGGCGCGTCCAGCTGACTGGACGTCTCTATAATTTGGATTTTTTCACACACGACAAACCGTCATTCGGTGGCCGGCGCCCATGAGGGTTTTGATGGAGGCGTCCAGGGGCCTGGACGCCTCCAAAATTATATTATTTTTTTATTTTTCTTTTGTCTTTTATGCCAAGGCTGGCATTTTTATTTTTTTATTTGTTTTTATGGAGGCGTCCAGGGGCCTGGACGCCTCCATTAATATTTATTTTTTATTTATCTTTTATCTTTTATGCCAACGGGCATTTTATATATTTTTTTTATATGTTTTTATGGAGGCGTCCAGGGTCCTGGACGCCTCCATTAATTTATATATTTTTTATTTGATTTAAGCCTTGAGAAAATAAATAAAATAAATTAAAAATATGGGGGCGTCCAGGGGCCTGGACGCCCCCATTAAGACCCACCCGGGTCCTTAGATCAGGCGTCGGCGGGCGCCCGACAGACACCCTTCTTGGTTCCGGAACCTTTTGATGCGTCTGACTGGTGTTGATGCCGTCCGAATGCCGTGATGAGACGATTCCGGATGCCGAAAAGGGCGGAAGAAGACTCAAGAAAAGGAAGCACTCAAGTGATTCAAAACGCGTAAGCCGTCGCGGGGTGTTGTATAGTAATATGAGATTTTCTCAAGAGACGTCAGGAATGGCGTGTCTACATCATCGTCGTCCAAACACCTCATTAGAACACCGTTAAGAGTCCGCCTATAAAATTCTCCTACAATAATGGTGTATCTAGAGGCGGCTCTTCTAATGGCCTTGCGCTGCTCAGCATTCGCCGTCTCTGGGAAGGATCAATCCCTGCAATATTGCTCTATTTCATGATACCACGACAATTCTTCTTCTTCTATAATCTCCTCAAGCTCGGTCAATGAAACTTCTTTCAAATCTTCCCTCTCAGCTTTCCTTTCTACAGACTTCCTAAGGTTGTCAAACCAGGGATCCTGAAGGGAAGGAGAGTCCAGCTGTTGGACCACAATGGTCTCAGTGGCGCGACTGATGGGGAAGGAAAGAGAAGAAGCGAGCGATGCAAGAGCATCGGCCAGGATGTTCTGAGAACGAGGAGTGTGAATGTAAATGAGCTTGCAGAATTGCCTAGCCAAGAGCATGACCAAATCTTAAGCTTGGGGTCACGGGTGCGATAAGTTGACAGAACTTGACGTAGCACCAATTGAGAGTCTCCTATAATATTTAGGTATCGTGCGCCCATGATGTAGGCGTGCTTTAGTCCGGCAAGGAGAGCCTCATACTCGGCTATATTATTCGTGGCAGGAAAAGAGAGTTGATAAGCGATGGGGATGGTTACTCCTTCCGGAGTGAGGAGAACGGCCCCGATTTCATGGCCCTGAGAATTTAATGCACCGTCAAAGTGCAAAGACCAGAAGGGGAGATGATTAAGTACAACAAGATGTTCATCATAGAACTCATCCTGGATTGAATCAGTGCGAGAGATAGGAGAATGAGCAAGATGTTCAGCAATCGCGTATCCCTTGATAGCTTTTTTGGACAACGAATATGATATCAAATTGAGAAAGGATGCTTTGTCAGCGAGCTAATCTGCTAGAAAGGACATGTTTCTCTAAGAGGTAACGGATTGGGTCCATTCTAGAGATCAACTTAACCTCATGGGCCAGGAAATAATGCTTGAGTTTCTAAGCTACCCATACTAACGCTGCGCAGGTCTTCTCCATGGTAGTATACTTAGATTCAGCAGGATTAAATAACCTTGAAAGGTAGTATGCTGCCCTTTCTCTCCCTTCGTCATCTACTTGAGCCAGGACAGCTCCTAGGGAGTCCTCAATAACAGAAATGTACAAGATCAGGGGTTTACCAGGGACGGGAGGTTGTAGAACCGGGGGATTAGATAAATAAACCTTAAGCTCCTCGTAGGCCTTTTGACATTGTTCATTCCATTCAAATTTGGCCCTCGCTTTCAACAAATCATAGAATGGGCGGCATCTTTGTGAATGTTGAGATATGAATCTCCTGATGAATTGCAAACGGCCAATCAAACCTCACAGTTCAGTGATATTCTTCGGTGGGGGCATGTCCATTATGGCCTTTGCCTTATTCGAATCGATCTGAATCACCTGTTTACTAACTATGAACCCTAGCAATTTTCCTGATGCAACTCTAAATACACATTTCTTTGGATTCATTTTTAATTTGTACTCCCTAACCCATTGCAACACCTTGGCTAAAATGGCGGGGTGCTCTTCCTTGGACTTCGACTTCACCAAAATATCATCCACATAGGCTTCCATATACACATGCATCATATCATGGAAGATAGCCATCATTACCTACTGATACGTGGCGCCTGCATTCTTTAATCCAAATGACATGACAACATAGCAGTATGTGTCCCAGGGCGTGGTGAAAGAGGTCTTCTCTTGGTCCTCGGGAGCAAGACGGATTTGATTATAACCATAATACCCATCCATAAATGAGAGTGCCTCATACCCAGCCGTGTTGTCCACCAGTACATCAATGTAAGGAAGTTGGAAATCGTCTTTCGGACATGCCTTATTTAAGTCCCTAAAATCGATACAAATTTGAATTTTTTCATCCTTTTTCATTACCGGGACTATATTTGCCACCCATTGCGGATATAAAATAACTCTAATAAAATTGGCCTTATGTAATTTATCAACTTCCTCTTTGATCCTTAAGGCCATTTGAGGGTGAAACCTTCTCGCTCTTTGTTTAACGGGTGTTGCCCCTGGTTTAAGAATAAGTCTGTGTTCAACCAAAGCGGGGTCAAGGCCCGACATGTCCTCGTAGGACCAGGCAAAGGAATCGTTGTACTCCGTCAAAACCTTGATCAGCTCCTCTTCAACCTGAGGAGGGAGATTAGAAGAAATAAGTATGGGCATGGGGTCCTCTTCGGTCCCAAGATTAATTTCTTTAGTGGGTTCATCCACTGCCGACGACGGCTCATCAAACCTCTTTAGTCCCTGCGCATACAAATCGGCAGTGTCATCCACATCGCTTTCCTCATCATCAGCTGGGTCCTTCTCATCTATGATCTCATATACACCTAATCCGTCACTGCTCCACACCCCTTCTACTTCCTTATCATCCTCTAAAACTATTACGGTCTCTACAAACTCTAGGCATTTTAGAAGGGCATGACATCTCTGGGCTAAATCTTGAAGAAACCTATCTGGGACAGATTATGAATGACGCATCACAGGGTGCGTTGCAGACGTGGACGGGCTGACAACACTAGCGCTAGACTCTACCCCGACTGACTCTACTACCCTAGGAGACTCTGCACATTGTACATCTAAGCTAGGAGACAAGAAATCTACATGGAAAGGAGCAGGGGTCTCATGCCCCTGGGAAGATGGGCGGAACATAGCGTAATCCTCCATCGAAACCTCCATTTAAAAATTGACATTTTTTTTGGAGGTCGGAGGAAATCATGAAGCAAGAGGGACTAGAGGAGGAAGGAGGAGGAGGAAGTTGCATGGGAAACAGAGAGGGGAAGAGACAATCGAAAAAGGGGTCGGAAGATGAAAATCACATTTCGTGGAGTTCGGCAGTGGGGGAGGGAGGAGTAAATAGAGTTGATAAATCAAGGGGTGGGCAGTGCCCACATGCGCAAGGAACAAACAAAATTTCAGTGGTCTTTCCGTAAAATACAGGTCGACCATAATCGGAGGGGAACGGGGAATAAACCCCAATTGCTGAAACAAGGAGGCAAGGCGGGACGTGGACAAAGAAAGAGTAGTGATGGAGCTCCCCACTCCCTGCGGCCTCTGGTAAACTGGCTCAATCGGAGAATGCTTCACCAGCTACATCTCTACCTTCTTCGTACAAACCTCTTCTTCATGAAACATTCTCTCAAAACAGCTGCAAAAATCATCCATGTCACCCACCAGCCCCTTCTGCGGCGGCGGTGGGTCAGCAACAACATAAGTGGCATCGGTCTTCTTATCAACATAGGGTGACGGCTTCTTCAGAGTACCAGGCTATAACGGGCCTTTCACAAAATGTTGACGGTAATCCCACGTCAGTGGCCCGGAATCTCCTAGTATAGACAGTGTCGACTCTCAGTAGCCAAGGCCTCTTCGGCTCATCTTTCTACCCCTGGGGATGGGATTAGTCCATCCTTGCAATTGTGCACCGAGGCCCATGCCCGGATGATAGCCTAACTTCAAAATCATATGCCACCCTTTTGAGTCTCAAATTTTAGACTTAATTCTGACATTTACTGGTGCAGTGGCGGGCTTGCGTGACGCATATGCCCATGAATAGTTTAAGTCCATAACAGAAAGAACTGGCCTGTTGCTTGGCCACAAAGTAGGAAGGATCGTGTCTGCAATTGTATCAACAGAATGGACTGTGGAGATACTCTTCACCTTAACTACCCGGCCCATAAATGGGAACTTAAGGTATTGGTGGGCAGTTGAGGGCACGGCATTCAGACTGTCTATCCATGGACGACCCAGAATTACCTTGAACATCGGGTCTATGTCCAGTACATAAAATTTCACGTCCATCACCAAAGGCCCTAGCTCGGCCTGAACTATCACAACCCCATGGCAAGCTCATCTGGAGTTATCATAAGCCGCAATCGTGGTTGGCGTTGGCCTAAGCATGTCTTCTGAAATATTGCAGGCATGCAGTGTACTTAATGGACACACATTTATTGACGCTCCCGTGTCCACAAGGGCTGACTCAACTGCCACTTTGTTTAAAGAAATAGTAATGCAGAGTGGCATCTGCCGTGCCTCTGGGGGTGCCAATTCTGATTCAGAAAATGAAATGGAAGGCCCCCTTGTAATTGTTGCCAGCACCGACGGCAAACTGTCTACCTCCACGTCCTCGTTAACCATAACTTTTTGTAAAAAATCCCTCAGGGCATCTTGGTGTAGCGTGGACCTTTTAATTAACTCCATGACCGAAATCTTGGCCGGCATCCGGTCCAAGTGCTGTAGCAAATCATACTTCGTGCCAGCACGGGGTCAACTTCTTCTGCTTCAACTGTTGATGAAGGAATTGAGGGGTTGGGTGCAGGTGCACCGGTGGAAGGGTAACTTCTATGGAATGGATGCCCGCTCCGGAGGGCGCAGTGTCGTGCCGGCACGACCTTAGATGGACCCCCAATTGGCTCAGTGAGGTGAGTGGAAGGGGTAGAAATAGGGGTGAGGATGGCGGAGGCTGGTCTAGTGGGCCCTGGTGGAGTGGTGATTGGTGAAGGGTTGAGTGGGGGGATAACGATGGAGGGTATGGCGGGTGATAGTGGAAGGGTCGGTGGAATAGTGGGGAACGTGGCGGGTGCAATCGGTGATCGGGAAAGGATAGTGGGTGGAGCGGTAGTCAAGGTGGTGGGCCAGAGGATAGATGGAACAGAAGGCGCGTGGGAGTTGGCGTATGCGTGGTGGAAGGCCAAAAGATGAGCAGGGGTCTCATCGTCAAAAGACCACCCAACATTAGAGGGCGGGTGGTGAACAACATTTACTTGAGCCAGTGCCGGCGGCTGCTGTTGCTGTTGAGGAGCGGGCGGATGTTCTGGCATGGGATTCTGATGAATCCCGAGGTCTTGCTGTTGCTGCTGCTGTTGTGGAGGTTGTTGTTGGGGAGGTTGCTAGAACTGCTGCTGCTGAGGTGCCGCCTGCTGCGGTCTTGCTTGTCTTCTCCTTTCTTTTATATCTTCAATTAACTTATGCATTTGGGCCTAATCAATCCTCTGGACCTCATGCAAATCATAGACTAGATCCCTGAACTGATGACACCTCTCTATCGTGTGCTCGGGCTGTCGATGGAATATGCAATACCTTGACTGGTCGGCTGTCGGGTTCCAGTTTTTACGTTCCGGAGGCAACTGTATGTCACCAGTGTACATTAAGGCCAAGAAAATGTCAGGGAGTGTTTCTGGAAGTGGTGGATAGTTGACTCTCTTTGGTCCAGGCTGAGCAGGCCCATAACCAGCAGGAGGAGAAACATTGTGGTACTGGGGTGGCTACTGAGGCTGTTGTGGTGGTGGTTGTTGTTGTGGGTGTTGAGGGGCTGGAAAGGAAGGTCGGGGAGCCTGCGGAGCAGAGAACTGGGGGTTGCTGGAAGCGAAGTTGAGCGGACTGGTTAGGGAATTGAACAGCATGGACCTGCTCATTGGTTTGAACTCCCTCAGTAACTGGGCCCTGGGACTTTCTGGTGGTTTTGGATTTCTAGGCCTCAAACAGGGAATGGATAGGGGAGTCTTTGAATTGGGTGTGGATGAAGCGGGCCCGACTCTATAAATGGAGCATATTTGAAATATCATTCATTGCCAATATGTTCCGGAACGTAGGGGTTGCATTCGAAATCAACAGTTTCACCTTTTCTTCTTCCGGGATCTGCCCGGGCACACGCGAGGCCATCTGCCTCCATCGGTCAGCATATGCAGCAAAGTCTTCGTTTGCCTTCATCTTCTCTACTACCAAGTCTGTAAACGAGTACTCCGAGCCTACCCGGTCTTGGAATCTCTGAATGAATTTCTCTTTCACCGTCTTGAAACTTTCTGCCTCCTCTAAAGACAAGGTATAGAACCATTCAAGCGCCACCCCGTCCAAAGATCGGCGGAAAAGGTACGCCATAAGATGATCATCGTGCTGAAACTGCGCCGATTCATAAAGGAACTCCCTGACATGAATGAACGGGTTGCCATTCCCGTTGTATTTGCGGTATACGGGGAGCTCAGGCTGGGGAGGAAAACAAATGTCCCGGAAGTTAGGAATGGGGACATCGGCAAGGGATTGTGGGCTGACCCTTTTACGAAGAAGATCGATTTGCTGGTGCATGGCAGCCCACTTTTCAAGAATCTCCCATTCCCGGGGTGGAGGAGACGGAGCATGAAGAGTAGAACCTGGGTATAGAGCAGATGGATAGACCGATGGAAGGGGAAGCCCATAGGAAGGATAATGGGCCAGGGAAGGGCCCATGTTCGAGTAAGCAAGCTGGGCAGCCCCAGGCTGGAGGCGAACAAAATCGGCCGGGGCAACAAAGACCTACGACGCTAGAGAGATGGTAGCATAGGGATCAGAATAGGAGGGCACGGGGATCTGGGCGTTCCCCTTGTCAAGAGGCTGATGGGCCGAGGTAGAAGCCTGGCCCGCTTCCATGTTGGAGAATCAAAGAACCTGAGGACGAATTGGAGTAAGGTCGATGGGGGCCGCAGAGGTGGCCCCTAACCCAGCAATCGGAGATGTAGAAGTGGCGGCAACAGTCACGCTAGAAGAGAGCACTGAAGGTGGGGCATCTGCCCCTTGCAAAGCTTGTTTCAGGAGATGGAGTTGAGTAGGGTCCAACTAGGCCATCATGTGGAGAACCTGACTGGCTAAGTTGTGAGTGGACGAATCAGAGAGGGAGGGTTGGACACCCTCAATAGTGGCAGATGGAAGAGGAGGGGCGGACCCCTCTCTCCCCTAGAGAGAAATGACCCTAGGTGGGTCCTCCAAGAGCCCTTGAGGAAGGGCGTCCTCATGGGTATGAGAGAAGTTATAAGATGACATGACTGGAGAGGAATCGAACAGGGGATTGAAATAAGAGATGAAATGGGAGTTGCCCCTAGGAGACGATCCTGTGGGAAATAAGCAACTCCACATGCACCAAACACCTAGGGAGAGAAAGCAAATAACCCTAACAAAAGTCTAAAACAAACAAACCAATAATGCACACAAGAGAGGGAAGGGATGCGAAGAGAGATAACCAAGTAATCACCCAAGTTATGAATGATGCGCGGAAGATTTTATGAATTTCCTTTTCGGACCTTAGTGGATTAATTAAGATGTGAGTTCACTCAACCACAAGGGTACCTATCAAGGGTAGAAATGGGAGACTGGCTGACTCTAAGAAACACTCCCTCTCTCAGATGCAAACCCTAGACTGGTGTGGTAGGGTACAACCTGCCCGACGTCCGTGTGAGAATCCACGGCTCATGGAAACTTACGGAGGTCCTGGGCAAGGTCACCTAGTCGGCTCCATGGAATATGGAGACGAGAGGAACCCCTACCTAGGTGAGAATGGATCTAATATGAAAAGTATGTATGCCCCTATGTGCACCAGAGTGCATGCAAGAATCTAGCCTAGGTCTAACAATCAATGATCAATCAAATATGAGAAGTATGAAATCAATCATGCAAAAGCCCAATGACAGTAAAGGGGAGATCAATAACACCAAGTTAGCATGAAATGATGTGAAATGGTAATCAAAGTAAAGGGCTCGGGTGTACTGTAGCATGAATAGACGGTCTGTGATAGACCGCTCAGGGAGGGCGACGATCCTGGGTGGACCGTTCGACAGCAGGGAGTAATGACAGAACCTGACAAAAATCACAGAATACTAAAATGAACTGAAGCTGGGAAACGGGGGTGTACCTGGATGAACGGTCTTTCGACAGACCGTGCACACTCTGGAACGGACCTGAGGCAACCGTCGAATGTTAGTAAAACCACCAGCGTATGGGCAGAGGTGTACCTGAGCAAGCGGTGCCGGACAGTCTGTGGGCGACTGTAGGATCAACGAGCGGGTGGAATGAGACCGTGGAAGGCAGCATGCTCGGAGAAGAAACAACACCGGCAGTCAGAACAGAACGGTCACTTCTCAGCCGCGCAGATACTTGGACGGCGCTGAAGGAACCATGGAACATCCAGAGGACAGAAACGAGAGATGATGAAATAACAACCTTAAACCACTCAAACACAAACCCTTAACAAGAACAGAAACTGGTCAGCACACCACTAACACGATGGGCACTAGGTGTCCCACCGTGATCGCCAAAAAAGGTGTAGACATGTTTTTCCTTCCTTCTTGTATCCCTCCAATCCCTCTACTATATCAATGCAAGGAACAACGAACCGAAAATAGCAGGGTGGAAGGACGCAAGTGTGATCGTGATCGCCACCAAGGTTCTGAAATGTAAAATGAATACACTCGTACCTGGGAATAGAGAGACACTCGCCTGTGAACAGCACTGCAGAAATAAACGGCTCGGGGAGAACCGCCCTACTAGTGAACGGTCGATCGACAAATCGCTCGATAGTGCTGGGACGAACGCAGGATGAAGAATAGCTCGGCAATAGAACGGTTCAGAATCAGCCGCGGGAAGAAGATGAACGGATAGGATATAATTGCTCAATCCTTCGAACGGACGTAGGGAAGCCGTCCAATACCACCAAGCTTCAAATCGTGAGATCTAAACCTCCACCCCTTCCGGTCGGCCAGAGGGGATGGGCCTCGTGCTAGTATGCTGCTGACTTGTAAAACCAGTGGAAAACACGAAGGAAAACCCAAGATCAAAACTGTGAAGTGTAGCAACTATAAGGAAGAATAAAATTAGACATAATAAATTGGAATGGGGGATACCTGGGAGTTTTTTAAACCCCTAGGGGCGTGGAAAATAATAGGAGGGTATGTGAATGACATGCCAGAGTGAAAAAACGTGGGAAAAGGGGAAGGAAATGATGCATGCAATGAAGAAAAGGAGGGTGGAACTATTAGAACAAAGACTCAAAACAACAAATAGTCCCTGAATCGGAGGTGTATGTGGACGCAGAAAGCCTCCGTCCCTGACTCTAGGTCGCTCTGGAATTCGACAAGGCTTCGCCGTGACCTTAAAATCCCCCCCTTTTCAAAGCTTGGCCTTAGGGTCTATATATAGAGCCCATAAAGTCAGCCCCAGAATTAGGATTTCCAGTGAAAATTAGAACGAGATATTAAAAGATAATCCGTAGATAAATGAATTATCTTCCAACCAGTTCAAACGGCACCCCATTTGGTGGAGTATCTGCGGAGAAATGGGTGGAATAAGTTGAGGATAAAACCATGGATGGAGAGAGAAAAATCCTAAATCCTTCAGAAATCGGGCCATTGCACGGTCGTTCGATAGGCCGTCCAGACCACTGCACGGTCTGATGCCAGACCGTTCAACCCTATCGGTGAAAAATAAATAAACCAAGAAATAATCCAATTATCCATCGAACTGACCGAATATTTCGTCGTTGGACTCTTATGGATTGAACCGTCTAATGATAGACCACTCAATTAATGGGGCGGCCCAGGGCCAACCGTTCAGAGCCAGTCGGTGATAAATTCAAATAAAGTAGATAAATAGATAATTATCTCAAAAATCCACGCCTTGGGGAATCTGGGAACTAGACGGCCATATGAACACCGTTCCATTAATTTGGACGGCCATACAAGAACCGTTTAACAGCTTGTCGGTGAAAATTTAGAAAATCACCTAAATGCCCGATAAATAGATGAATGGCTTACTATCAACCGCTCATTGACTGAACGGTCAACGATTGACCATGCAAAAGTTGGACGCTTAAAATTGATAAAATATAATAAATCAAGTAAAATCAAGGCCCATTAAGCCCTGAATTGAAGCAGACGTAGTCAGGGAGGGAGGTACCCATAAAATAGGCCCAAGGCCATGCCTGGAAATGGCCCAATGAGTAATGGACAACTCGAGGCATCAATAAATGGTAGTAAGAGAAATGACTCAATTCATCGGCAAAAAATGGGTGTCAACAACGGCGTCTCGCTGGTGGAACACTTTTTATTTATTTATTTATATATTTGCATAGACATGCTGGTCACTGGAGTGACAAATTTATTATGTGCTCGATCTGACGTGGTCTGTCGATTGTGAGGTTCGTGTCGAGACTCATAACCCATCTTACCATAAAGGCTATGCCGTTAATTATGTCCCTCCGAAAGAGGGACAACCCTTGATTAAATGTCAAAATAGAAGGACCATGGGGCCCATAGAATATATGAAAGATGTGATTGCATGCAAGCACACAATATGGTAGTATTTATTTATTAAGCCGACTCTCGGTACTAGGCAGAGAACTTAGTTCCGAAGACCACCATCACGCATAGTGAAAGCCTCCGACCAGGCATAACCCGACTTTCCGCTAATCACCATTTGATATACCGGAGAAGCGGCTTATGCAGACATACAAGGTAATATTATTTAGTATTATTGTTTATTCTTTATTTGATTGTTTATTTACAATTTCATGAGAGATTTTGGCAACATCCCTCTTGTTTCGAGAGTTATCAGGACCTTTTTATTTTGAGACTACGCATGGCATTACGGTGCACACATATGGATCCATGAGGTGGGCCTGGGATGACCGTGTTCGGGCAGACTCTTATAATGTCGGGACAATGTATGACGGGATACGGTAACTTTGATATTTAGAACGTGAGGGAATGCGGTTAAAACCCGATTGAAACAAATTAAATTCAGTGGATTATAGGCCCGAGACTAGGTCGTGTTTTGACCGCAATGGGATGAATCCCGGGGTCCAGACACGACGTGTCAGGACGTCATTAATATCCCCCATACCGAAGGTCTAGAGGAGGTGAGAGCTCCGAAACGAGCACAACCATGTTTATTATTATTTTTTAATTCTTAATTCTTTTGTTCTTATTTTATTTATATCACCCCCTTTTCATTATTCATTTATTATTATTTTTATTACATGCGTACATCTTTTATTTCGTCCTTTTTTGTTTTGGTATTTATTGAGTTATTATTCATTCACCATTTCATTTTTGTTGTTGTTTATTTATTATTTCAAATCATTTATTATTATTAATATTATTATTTATCATTTTATTGTGCTTTTTTTATATCTCACTTTTACTTTCTT
The DNA here is from genome assembly GCA_022559845.1 of Amorphophallus konjac. Classification (NCBI taxonomy): domain Eukaryota; kingdom Viridiplantae; phylum Streptophyta; class Magnoliopsida; order Alismatales; family Araceae; genus Amorphophallus; species Amorphophallus konjac. The sequence goes on along the minus strand of CM040124.1, from coordinate 102,512,734 downwards.
CTTTCCTTTTTTATATCCCCTTTTTTATTATTTATTTATTTTAGCTATTTTTTATTACCCATTTTTGAATGAGAATGTTTTATTCATTATAATATATATATATATATATATATATATATATATATATATATATATATATATATATATATATATATGGGATGGGGTGTTGGACGTATATGCGTGGTTTAGTGGGTATTGCTATTATGTTTAAAGGGGTACGCATGTATTTGTTCACGTGCTTTCGTTTTGTGTTAAGTGTTTGTGACATGCATGCGTGGGTGAGTTTGTGTGTTACATGTTTTCTTTTTTCTTTTTAATATGTAAAGAGGGAGAGAACGACGGGATGGCACCGAATCACCTCCATGGGTGGTGAATCGGTGCCACCCATGCCGAATCAACCTTTTCTCTCTTTTTTTTTTTTCTAATTCTCTTGTGTATAAAGGGACGGGGTGCCGCCGACTCACCCCCCATGGGTGATGAATCGGTGGCATTGGCACCGAATCACCCCCCAATGGGTGTGGGTGGTGAATCGGTGCCACCTGCACAGGTTCAACCCCTTTTTTTGTTGTTTTGTTTTATTTATGTTTGTTTTATTTGTTTTGTTTTATTGTTATTATTATACACATATATTTTTTGTTTAATATATTTTCTTTTTTGTTTTATTTGTTATATTATTATTATTATTATTATTATTATTTTATCAACCATCTCGCAATTTAATTTAAATATTTTGGTAAAAATTCGGCAGCACCTCCCCTTAATCTGGGGAGTCTCAATCCAACAATCGGACCTACACACGGGGGGAGTCGGTGTAAGCCCATAAAAATCGAGAGGCCAGGGGCAGCGATCTCGAGACCTGAAAATTGCCAATGAGGGACCCTGAGGGCTAGCCTACTAAAAGTCCTCGACAATTCAGGGGTAGAATCAGGGCCGACAGAGCCAATGTTATCATCTAATGGACCTTGTTTTTCACTATGTGGGATGGGCTTCTAGGGGAGCATATCATGGTATGATAGAGCCCCTAGAACCCAGAGTGACCAGAAGGTAGTGGAACGGAGCCTGACAGATGGGGTTATTCCCCTCCCCGACAATAGATCCACAAACATAGTCGTGAGACGATTATCATGATCGGATGAAACCATGGATAAGCATTATTAAGCCAACTATCTACACGACAGCCTGAGGCTCCCCTCCAGAGGCTGAAGCAGGCGATCCTGGCCAAAAAAAATGGGCTAACGCCTATATTTGAAAGCACGGTAAAGGCGGAGCTCAGGGGAGTAAAGGCCCTGAGGGGCAATTTATCGAACATCCAGGGAGTATACATGGTGACCTTCATAGAATGACAAAGCTGCAACTGAAACAGTTGTTAGAGTGCGCCGACTCCCATACAACCCATCCAGGTAGGTGAAAGGGCATTCGACCGTCTCCCAAAAATCAAACCATTCACCAGTTTGGCGATCAACATGAAACCTGCACTCACAGACACACCCTCGTTGTTCGATCACCTCACAAACACTCCGCGTGCACTAGAAACGAACAGTGAGACTCGACAGATCCCGGGGAGGGAATGTTGCTGTCGCCCCGTCGGGCGTGGCCATGGGCCATTCATAGAAACCGTAGCCCCCAGTCGATCAGCGGATCTCGAAACGAATGTGGCTCTTGGAGGCCTCCTCACCATCGGGGCATACCGGTCATCATCCATCCAATAGACAGAGGCTAGAAGGGAAGAATAAACTAAAAAAATGGAGCTAACAGTACTAGTATAAGCATCGACAACATAGAAGCGTAGATATCAAACATGAAAGAGGCAATAATCCCTTTATTTCACTTCTGTGATTGTAAAGAATACATGGGAACAATTACACCAAGAAAAATAAAGGAGCGGCGGAGAGAATGAAGAACTCTTTAGCCCGTTCGGGGCTTCGGTGGAGACCCACCTTAAACTTCCCCCTCCTGCTCTCCTCTTATGCTCCTTCTTCCTCTCTCTCTCTCTCTCTCTTTTCTCTTCTGGGTGCGTCAGCCTCTGTCACCCTCTTCTTCTCTTCTGTGTGCATCCTCCCCCGTTCTCCTTGGTGTCTCTTTTTCATTTTCCAGTGGCGCTCGAAGTAGCTACTAATAGGTGAAACAAAGTGCCGGTGATTCGATGGGATGGGAGAGGCTGTCACCGAATCGCTGGTCCACCGAGCCTTGAGGGCGCTGCTGACTCACCTCAAAAGAATGCCACCGATTCATTTCAAAAGAAATGCCACCGATTAACATTTGAAGTGATGCCACCGATTCACTCCAACAAAAATGATGCCACCGATTCATTTGAAAAAGTGCCAAAAGGTCCCACCGAATCATCATTTTTTTCCTTTTTGTCAATTTTCTTTTTTTAAATAAAGTGTGCCACCGAATCATTCCATGGCATTTTCATAGCTTTTTGTCATTTTGCCCCGGGGTTGAACCTGACGGAAACCTGACGTCCGATACAACTTTGGGTTTGATGTAGTGGCCTTAGAGTATAGATTTCATCATTTTCGGGCCCTAATTTGTAGTTTTCGGTGATTCCGACATATGCCGAACCCGTGCTGATTTTCTCTGATTTTATCCTGATTTGGCCATCGGCACAGTGATTTGTGTGATCAACTCAACTTTACAGATATGTGGGATATCCTCATTGAGTGGACTATCCATGAAAGTATTTTCGTTCTGACTGGGCGTCCTTTCGGCCACTTACGGACCTTTCCCGTGCAGCGTGTACTCGAATCGGATAACCCGAGTTTTATTCTGATTTAGCATTCGGCTCAGCGATTTGTGTCGCTAACTCCATTTTGTGGACACGTGGGGCATCTTCATTGAGAGGGCCATCCCCCAAAGCATTCTCGCCCAGACCAGACAACTTTGTGGCCGCTTACGGACTGTTCTGACATTCTGCGTGTGCTGAGCGGATTCCTCAAGTTTTCCGCTGATATCGCATTCGACAATTCAAATCATGCCCTCAGGCCTACATTACGCCTGTAGGAAGCATCTTCGGTGAGTGGGCAACCACTGTTGAGATTTTTACCCCCATGGGGTAACTTTTCGGTCACTTACGGACCACTTCAGCACTCCAGACGTCCTGATCAGATCATGCGGGTTTTTTGCTGATTTGGCCTTCGGCTCCCTATTTTGAGGAACCAGGGGCATTCGACCAGAGTTTACGACCTGTAAAAGTAAAAGTCAAGAAAAATTAGAAATATTTTCAGTGTCAACAAATACCCCTCACCCGCAGGTGTCGTGAGTGAGAGACGAAAGAGCGGGACCTGCGGGTGTAGCCCATAACCCATTTGAAAATGTTGTATATGCATAATTTTTTACCTTTCATTCATTATTTTTATATTATTCTTATTTTTATTCCTTATTAGCATCATTTTTATTCGTTTCACTTTTTTATCATTTTTATTTCATTTATTTTTATTTTATTTATTTCTTTATCGTCATCATTTTATTCTAATGCAAGCGCACTGGCACTCATCAATAGCAGGCATAGAACATATATAGTGTAGTTTGAAGTTCCGCGATCAATGACACCCAAGAGGGGGGGGGTGAATTAGGTGATGACAGATTTTAAAAAACTTTTAACTGATTTGAACACATATTAAGATCAAGCAACAATCACGTATAGATCTGATGAATTATAGAAAAGAGTCTAGTTGACAAAACCCCTACAGCAGTTCTTTGGTATGGGACGGAGTTCGGGAATCCGAAGATACTCTCACACAAGGTATTTTCCTCCCGACAAGACTAACTTTGTCGATTAGAAATCACCTTTTGATATACCAGAGATTTCCCGTAGAATGGTTAATCAAGCTAAATCTAACAAAGAAAACAGATGATGCAATATGCAAATGTGCTAGAGTAGAATTGGAGGTAGAGGATAAGGAGCAAGGAGCAAACCACACAGAAGATCAGGATTTTTAGGTGGTTCGGATGCAACAACTGCAACCTACGTCCACCCCTCACCGACTATAAGGATTCACACACTATCTTGTAGAAGGTTACAAGATCAAAGCACACACACACACTCGTGTGAGTTCAGAACTCCCACGAAGGTGCACAAGCACCGAATCATAAAGAAATGTGGAGAAATAAACACACACACACACACACACACACACACACACACACACACGGATCTGCGTAGATCCACACACACACAAGTATTCAAATATTACAAGAACACACACTTGAATCTGAAATAGAAATCGAATGGAAGACGCAAAAAGAAAACTTCAGATTCAAGCTCCCCCTTAGTTGATGAAGAAGGTTTTGGATGCAGCTTGATCTCCACTTGGCTTGGGATTGATCTGCTCCAGATGTGGCTTGGATCACTTAAAGGTGGATGAAGAACTTCCTTCCCAGAGCACTATTCACGGCTATAGTACCAGCACTTGAATCTCCCCCTGATAGCCTCCTTTAACCTCCTTTGGATCATTAGGGTTACAAGCCCCAAAGAGATATTTTTATAACTCTTGAATGATCAAGAGACAAGCCAGTAATCAGATCCACAAATCATGAAAAGTTTGGTGACTTTTGGATTAAACAAATCCAACAAGAAGGACTTCCCACGTTGAGAACACAAAGCCAAAAATGAAGGCTTTCGAGACTGGCGGTCGACCGCTAGGAGGGGGCAGTCGACCGGAATTTTTACAGGAATGGGACTTTCGTTGCTAGGAAAACCGGTCGACCGGCCCTGGCTGGCGGTCAATCGTTGGCTAGAATTCCTGCAAAAAATAAAGAAGTTAGCCAATGCAACATAATACATGAATAAATCAGTTTGTGGCTACCTTGTTCCAATCAAGGTGAGTGGGTTGTGCTTAGCTTGGTCAGTTTAGAAACCAAATTGGATTTATGCATTTGGAAAGGATTAAGCATTTGAACATAGTGCATGATGAACTTAGGCTTTGAATGCGTATGAAAGTCGAACTTGATTATTAATAGATAGCACGTGATAGAATGTACGTCCTGGGTTTTGTTATCATCAAAATCACCTGAATATACTCAACAATCTCGCCCTTTTTGATGATGACAAAACTGAGCGGATATTGAAATACATGAACGTGCCTTTAAGCAATGTTTGAAAATTGAGATCAAAGTTCAAAATCAAGGCATTTCCCTCACATCCCATTAAGCCAGCGAGTGCAAACCATTCAACACTGTATTTGTCGATTAGAAAAGAAATGAGATACAGGAGCCAACCATTTGAGATCAAACACCAGTTGCATTCAATTCATCATTTCATTACAAGGTACATTGATGCGAGAGTGAATGTACGACTCTAGACTCAAGAGACAAAACAAATGCATAAAAACATAACAGACTCATGATCCTCACATGATCAAACATGCAAAGACACAACCACACACTGACATACATAAATATATAGAACCTGCACTACTACTTCTCCCCTTTTGGCATCATCAAAAGGGGGTAGGATAGACGAAGGGGGACCCAAGTGACACAAGACCAAAGTTCAGCAATCTAGAGGGAGAAAAAGGAAAGATCCTCATGGTGCATCCACAGGAGGCTGATCCTCTGGAGGAGGGGGCTGGTAACCAAGGTGACGGCGGATGTCTTCAAGAGAATGAACTTGAGTGTGAAGACTATCCTGAATACGGCCGATGGCGAGGTCACGAGCCGCATCACGGCGAGCCATGCCAAGAAGTGTCATGTTCATGATGTGGAAGGCCTGGCTGGAATCAGCAACACTGTCGGTGAGGCTAATCATATGAGTGGAGAGTGTGGCCATTTGAGTGGAGAGGGTATCCAGAACAGTGGAGAAGGAATCTATGCGACCTGACATGGTGGCAATCACATTGCCCATAGTGTCGACGCGATCCCCGAGAGTAGAAAGTCGATCCCCAAAAGTGTCCACACGAGTATCTAGCCCAGTAAACCGTCTGTCAAAAGTCTCGTAGTCCACCCAAGAGTGCTGTGTGGCCCCCTGAGTGGAGGACTCTCCATGATGGAACTGTGGTGGAAGAGGCATCTCCGGATCCATATGATGAGGTGAGGGTGGAGGAGGCTTCTCCTCGGTCTGAACTGGAGGGGGGACATATCCTTGATCCTACTGCTGCTCTTGTTCCTGCTCTTCTTCACCATCAACTTCTTCTCCATAAGTAGGCACATCCCAGCGTAACTCACCATCGGGACCATAGTAATATCCCAGATCTGTAAAGATCTTATGCTTATTATATATATCATTATGTCAAACATAAATGAACTGTTCATTTGCCAAATTGATCTCAGCATGTATGAATATCCCGGTCAATTGTGAAGCATATGGCAAAGATCGCCGCAGATTTGTTCTGCAAGCTCCAATGAGATTCGTCATGAGGCGACCCATGTTAACTTGAATTCCATTCATAACATTGTAAAACAAGAATTTGTGCACCTCTATCACTTCATTTCTGCTGCCACTCTTTGGATAAATGAGAGAGGTAAACAAATGGTGCAATGCACGCTGCAGTGGTGGAAAGTGATTCGCATTCAATTCAATTAAATTGCTAACACCACGCACGTACTCACAACTGGTCATAGCAGAAAAGGTTTCCTCAACAGCTCCATGACCAAAATTCATGTCGGCTCCGCTAGCTGTAACTCCTAAGCATCTCTCAAACAGATCGGGAGTAATGTTAATCTCAACCCCTTGTACAACAAAAAATAACTCCTCATTTCTTGCAATCAAATTCCCATAGAACTGCTGCACTAGACTGGGATAATAACGGGTATATCTAGTGACAAAATTAGTCCAACCTGGTTGAATCTCAAAGAATGAACATAAGTCGGGCAAAAGCTCGTTCACCTCGTTGAAGTCGACCAGTCGAGGGTCGATAATGGGGCGAGGAGGTAGTCGAGGTGCAGGAGCTTGCTGTGGTGGAGGAATCGGGGCCTCTTGTCTCCGGCCACTCGCTTCCCCTTGGGCAGAACGCCGAGAGCTTCGTCTAGATAGCATCCCAAACTAGAAACCCAGTGAAAAAGCCTTGAAGAGATGACCCTCGTCCCGGAGGATGAAAATAGAGAAACGGACACTCCAGGGGCTTGCAAAGGCCTTCGCCACAAACTGGAACCTAGGAGGAAACTCCACGAACGCACGAACGGCCGAATGGAGTTCGTCCCGAAATCGTGACGAACATGCCGGATCTTGTGCGGGTGGAGGAATGATGAGGTTTAGGGGTTTGGGAGGTGGAGTTTTGAGGTTCTATGGTTAGGGCAAAGTGGTGGAAGATGAATGGGAGTGATGGAATGAGAAGGAGGGGTTTTAGGACCCGTTATAAGTTGGCTCGGGTGTGACCCGGTCGGGCCGGTTAGCCGCCACCGGTCGACCGGTGCGGGGCTGGCGATCGACCGCTAGCCCAAAAACCCTAATTTTTGTATTTTTTGTTTCATTTTATTTTCTTTTCAATGTTTTTTAAATGGGGGTACTAACAACCGACCTTCTGATTTGAGCCAATGTCATGAAGTGGAAGGAAGGAAATAGATGCAGGTTTGAGGAAAGTTTCTAACTCCCCCTCAGAAGCTTCCTTAGGTCCGACATCACTGAGTCCATAATTATATATCCAAGGAATATCTGGCCTTAGAAAAATTTTTCAAGGAGGGCTATATATATAAATACATTCAAGCATGCAGGAGTGTATGTGAACACACAAGGTATTAAAAGTAAACAAAGACAATATGCATGTTTTCCTACCCTTGATGCATATGAGTTTTTACAAATGCAACTCTTATCCTAAGTGCAAACATATGCATGTATGCTCTCACCCTTGCACATCCCAAGTTCTCTTCTTATCTTTTTAGTAGGTGGAATTTCATTCGCCCTCTTTTCTGCTCATCATCATTTTTTTCTCTTTTTTTTGGGTGCCTGCCCCCAGAACAAACCATTTCTTTTCCCTTTTTTTCTTCCCTTTTTTTCTTCCCTTTTTTTCCTTTTTTTTCTTTTCTTTTTTTGCAAAATATCCGCATTCAAGCTGCGGGGCGATGCTAAATGTTGACTTCAGTCAAATCTATGAGGAGTAGTTGGGGTATTGATGCTGCGTGGGGCTGCTCTTTTGAAGACGAACATTTGATGAGGGCACGGTGGGTCCACCTTGTACTCACCCAACTGAAGTTTGCCTTTCTAGATCAGGCCTTCAATAATATCTTTGAACACATAGCAATCCTCAATAGGATGCCCCAACATTTGGTGATAAGGACAGAAGCGTGGATCGTCTTTTCTTGCAGAATCGCCTGGTTTCTTCGACTCCGGGAGTACCACTTTGCCCCATTCACAGGCCCATTCAAAAAGAGCCTTAGTCTTATCCTTGGGGAAGGAGTAGGGTTTCATCATTCTACCCCTTAATGAGGACCCTTGTTTTGCCGGCTCGACAAAAGAAAGGCTGGCTGCCTCTTTCATTTTCTTCTTCTGTTGCTCGAAGGCTTCAAAATTTGAAGCGTAAATTTCTTCTTTCACCGGGTATTTGCCGGTTGGTTTATTCTTCTGGCTTAAGGCTGTAGAAGTCGGGCAAAGCTTTGCCAGAACTGCTTCGACATCGGCCACGATGTCAATTAACTGTTCAAAGGTCGTGACTTCAATGTCAATGACCCATCGTAGAATTTCTATTCTTAAATTTTCTTTACAAATTTGAATAGAGTCCCCGTAGCTAGGTGGATGTCGGCACCTTTCATGAAGATTCCTCCACCTTCTTATGTAGTCCCTGGCGGACTCATTATCTCTTTGTTTGGCTGCTTGCAATTCAGCCTCGGTGACTTCCTCTCCGGCCATTTTTGTATTTATTGTTTGTTCTACCCTTAGCTTGTCTATTATCGTCAGACCTTTTGGACTCAAGTATAGGGCATTTGGCTGCATATGCAGCTCCATTGGCATCATCGTCTGAGATGCTTCGATTGCCCCCTGACATTCCCGGGGGACTGGATATTGGAGAATTGTGCACCCACTTGTGCCTTTTCGCCCTGAGGCTAATATCATGGACCGCTTTGAGCATCGGCCGTTTATTAACCTGCTTGGCTTGATGACTTGGACCGGCGGGAAGTGAGGGATATCTCTCGAAGAAGTCTTCCACTTCCGTGGAAACATCAATTAATCTGTCAAAAGATCGAATTTCTATTCCAATTATCTTTTCCAAGATCTCTTTCTTCAGATTTTGTTTACGCATCTGTATTGCATCTTCTGGATGCGGAGGATGCCGGCACCTCATGATGAGATCCCTCCATCTCTTGATATATTCTGCAGTAGGCTCATCATCTTTTTGTTTGGTCACCAATAGCTCGGCCACGGTCACCTCTGTCTTGGCGACGTGAAATCTTTTAGTGAATTTTTGCTGCATATCCAACCAGTCTTTAATAAATCCGGTCGGCAGGCTAGAATACCATTCAAAGGCAAGTCATGTCAGAGAAGACCTGAAGAACTTTAGCAGGTATGACTCATCCATTGTCAAGTCATCCATCACTGCTATATAGTGTGCAATGTGTTCTTTCGGGGAGCCCTGCCCATTGGATTTGTCAAATTTTGGGGGTTTTTTAACGTCGAGTGGCAGTCTCTTAGCAGTATGATAAGCTGGATATGGCACTTCATATATGTCAAAGGGGGCGTAATCATCACCACCCCTCTTTGCCAACCTTGCTTCGATCAATTGCTCCACCATAAGCTCATTCACCATGATTGGCTCTGCTGGTTGAGGACAGAGGTGGACGGGCTGCATCAATTGTGTGGCTGGAACTGCCACATGAGGTGGCAAGGGCTCTGACAGGGGAGCCTGCTGCTGCATTTGAGGAGGCATTAGCCGTGCTGGCTGGAGCCATTGGGAATAATGCTGGGGAGTGGCCCAATTCTGATCAGCAGTTTGTAGAACAGCCGGTGAAGGAGCACCTGTGGGGTTGGAACCTCCCCGTGATGGCTCAGCTCATGCCTCCGGTTGCTCGAGTGCCATAACATGCTCAGTCTCGTCATTTAATTGTTTATTCAGCCGTTCTATCTCCTGCTGGTACCTTTGCTGCGTCATCAGGACGGCGGGGTCCATAGCTATGTCGCTACTGGTACCTTCGAGCATGCTACTAGAGGCACACTTAAATGGAGGAGCCGGGAATACTCCTTCTTGTTCAGACGCCACTGTTCTGGCAGTGACAGTAGTGACGTCTTCATCAGCAATCTACTTGCTCTTAGCGGCATGCAGTAGTTCAGTGGTAATTTCACCCTGTCTTATCATCGGGCCTTTTCTTTCAGCGATTTCAACCGGCTCTTCTTGTTCATTTGGTAGGGTGCCATGCCTGCAGATCACCTCTATCATATTGCAAGTGAGGACTTGCCTTCCTCTTTTATGCTTTCTGACTTCTCTTCGGGCCTGGCGGGAGAAAGTCGGCTCTTCATATATAGAAGTTATTTTTATTCTTCCATTTTGTGGAGGCCTTTTAAGGCTTTTAGCCCCAGCTTGCTTTCCTTCTTCACTCACCTCAACCAGTGACATTTTGTCTTTTTCTTCTTCTTCGGCCCTGACGGCCTGAAGCGACCTTTGGCGGCCCACGACGGGACTCCCGAGCCTATGAAAGTATTCTCGGACCATCTTAATCATATCTTCTTGGGTGCTCTTCGTAGGGATGGCAGAAGGCAGTGCTTGGATTCGGACCGACAGCATGTATGAAAGCCGTGTTAGCTTGGCCACTTGATTGAGACCCCTTAAATATTTAGAAATGTCGGCCTGCCTTACACAGGCCCTGACAGTGGATGGAGTAGTTGTAGCTACGGATTCCTCCGCATGCATAAGTTCATTGCCCCCTCTCCTAGGGACATTAGTAGAGTTTTTGAAGCCTGGCGAGGCTGGTGCAGGGCCCCGAACCCTCCTTGGAACCCAAATTTGCTTAAACTTTGGCAAGCTCGGGCTTGGCCTCCCTTGCTTGTCATCATCAAAATTCACCATCTGGCTTGCTAGCACTTGGAAGGTGTTATGGGTGGGGACAGTTGGGATGACAAGGTCTGGCAGAACTTCGACATTGCGGCCTTTGAAATAGACTCGGACGCCCCCGATCAACATAAATTTCCCAGACGCTGACAATCGGCCCCGAGGAGCAGCAACAATTCTTACTCTAGAGCTCTTCTTGTGGCCCCCAGCGGGCTTCTTCTTTTGTACCCCAGTTGGGCGGGTAGTATGGTGAACATGATAGCTCACAATCACTGGACTTCAGTAGATTTTTGTTAATCTGGCCCTCACTTTGGCGGGCCGGAGCTTCATCGTTCTTCTGCCTCGCAAGTTCCTGGCCCTCCACGTGCACAAGATCCACGAATGCAACTGCCAAGAAGTTGGGGAAGCCTGCAACCTGGGGGAAGTTGCCAAAGCTAGTTGGTACGGCAAGATAGCCATACGCAGCATGGTCGGCCACGACCTGGGGGCCGAAGGCAAGTCCAGACAATCCGCTTGTCATCGCTCCAACCTGAAAAGGGGAGAGACAAGATGAACGAATAGTTGATATCTAAAATATTTGAGTGGCGCCCCATGGTCCCTCTATTTTGGTGAAAAGATGAAGGGAGGTTGAGTCCCACCAAGCGTGTCAATTTCGTGGAACACTTTTTTATTATTATTTATTTATTTGCGTAGGCGTGCCAGTCACCGGAGTGACAAATTTATTATGTCCTCGATCTGACGTGGTCAGTCGATTGTGAGATTCGTGTCGGGACTCATAACCCATCGTACCATAAAGGCTACGACGTTAATTACGTCCCTCCAAAAGAGGGACAACCCTTGATTAAACGCCAAAATAGAAGGACCATGGGGCCCATAGAATACATGAAAGATGTGATTGCATGCAAGCACACAATATGGTAATATTTATTTATTAAGCCGACTCTCAGTACCAAGCGGAGAACTTAGGTCCGAAGACCACCATCACGCATAGTGAAAGCCTCCGACCAGACATAACCCGACTTTTCGCTAATCACCATTTGATATACCGGAGAAGTGGTTCATTCAGACATACAAGATAATAGTATTTAGTATTATTGTTTATCGTTTATTTGATCATTTATTTGCAATTTCAGGAGAGATTTTGGTAACATCCCTCTTGTTTCGAGAGTTATCGGGACCTTTTTATTTTGAGACTGCGCATGGCATTACGGTGCACACATATGGATCCATGAGGTGGGCCTGAGGTGACCGTGTTCTGGAAGACCCGTATAATGTCGGGACAATGTATGCCGGGGTACGGCAACTTTGATATTTAGAATGTGAGAGAATGCGGTTAAAACCCGATCGAAACAAATTAAATCCAGTAGATTATAGGCCCGAGACTAGGTCGTGTTTTGGCCGCAATGGGATGAATCCCGAGGTCCAGACACGACGTGTCGGGACGTCATTAATATTCCCCATACCCAGGGTCGAGAGGAGGTGAGAGCTCCGGAACGAGCACAACTATGTTTATTATTATTTTTTAATTCTTAATTCTTTGTTCTTATTTTGTTTATATCACCCCCTTTTCATTTCTCATTTATTGTTATTTTTATTACATGCATACATCATTTATTTCTTCCTTTTTTGTTTTAGCATTTATTGAATTGTTATTCATTCACCATTTCATTTTTGTTGTTGTTTATTTATTATTTCAACTCGTTTATTATAATTATTTTATTATCATTTTATTGTGCTTTTTTATATCTCACTTTTACTTTCTTCTTTCCTTTTTTATATCCCCCTTTTTTATTGTTTGCTTATTTTATCCATTTTTTATTACCCATTTTTGAATGAGAATGTTTTATTCATTATATTATTATTTATTTCCCTTATATATATATATACATAGATATGGGATGGGTGGGTTGGACGTATACGCGTGGTTTAGTGGGTATTGCTATTATGTTTAAACGGGTATGCATGTATTTGTTCACGTGCTTTTGTTTTGTGTTAAGTGTTGTGAAATATGCATGCGTGGGTGAGTTTGTGTTACGTGTTTTTTTTTTAATATGTAAAGAGGGAGAGAACGACGGGATGGCTCGGTGCCACCCATGCCGAATCAACCTTTTCTATCTTTTTTTTTTTGCTAATTCTCTTGTGTACAAAGGGACAGGGTGCCGCCGACTCACCCCCCATAGGCGATGAATCGGTGGCATTAACACCGAATCACCCCTCATGGGTTGTAAATCGGGGTCACCTGCACCGATTCAACCCCTTTTTTGTTGTTTTGTTTTATTTATGTTTATTTTATTTATTTTATTTTATGATTATTATTATACACATATATTTTTTATTTTATTATATATTTTTTATTTGTTATATATACATATATTATTATTTTATCTACCATCTCACAATTTAATCTAAGTGTTTTGGCAAAAATTCGGCAGCATCTCCCCTTAATCTGGGGAGTCTCAATCTAACAATCAGACCTACACACGGGAGGAGTATATGTAAGCCCATAAAAATTGAGAGGCCTGGGTCGGCGATCTCGAGACCTGAAAATTGCCAATGAGGGACCCTGAGGGCTAGCCTACTAAGAGTCCTCGACAATTCAGGGGAAGAATCAGGGGCAACGGAGCGAATGTTGCCATCTAATGGGCCTTGTTTTTCACTCTGTGGGATGGGCTTCTAGGGGAGCATATCATGGTATGATAGACCCCCTAGAACCCATAGTGACCAGAAGGTAGTGGAACAGAGCGCGACAGATGGGGTTATTCCCCTCCCCGGCAATAGATCCACAAACATAGTCGAGAGACGATTAGTATGATTGGATGAAACCATGGATAAGCATTATTAAGCAAACTGTCTACACGACAGCCTGAGGGTCCCCTCCAGAGGCTGAAGCAGGCGATCCTGGCCAAAAAAAATGGGCTAACGCATGTATTTGAAAGCACGGTAAAGGGGGAGCTCAGGGGAGTAAAGGCCCTCAGGGGCAATTTATCAAACATCCAGGGAGTATACATGGTGACCTTCATAGAATGACAAAGCTACAACTGAAACAGTTGTTGGAGTGCGCCGACTCCCCTACAACCCATCGAGGTGAGTGAAAGGGCGTTCGGCCGTCTCCCAAAAATCAAACCATTCACCAGTTTGGCGATCAACATGACACCCGCACTCATAGACACACCCTCGTTGTTCGATCACCTCACAAACACTCGGCGTGCACTAGAAACGAACAATGAGACTCGACAGATCCCAGGGAGAGAATGTTGATGTCACCCCGTCGGGCGTGGCCATAGGCCATTCTTAGAAACCGTAGCCTCCGGTCGATCAGCGGATCTCGAAACGAATGTGGCCCTTGGAGGCCTCCTCACGATCGGGGCATACCGGTCATCATCCATCCAATAGACAGAGGCTAGAAGGGAAGAATAAACTGAACAAATGGAGCTAACGGTACTAGTATAAGCATCGACAACATAGAAGCGTAGATATCAAACATGAAAGAGGCAATAATCCCTTTATTTCACTTCTATGAGTGTAAAGACTACATGGGAACAATTACACCAAGAAAAATAAAGGAGCGGCGGAGAGAATGAAGAACTCTTTAGCCCGTTCGGGGCTTCGGTGGAGACCCACCTTAAAACTTCCCCCTCCTGCTCTCCTCTTCTGCTCCTTCCTCTCTCTCTCTCTCTTTTCTCTTCTGGGTGCGTCAGCCTCTGTCTCCCTCTTCTTCTCTTCTGTGTGCATCCTCCCCCGTTCTCCTTGGTATCTCTTTTTCTTTTTCCAGCGGCGCTCGAAGTAGCTACTGATAGGTGAAACAGAGTGCCGGTGATTCGATGGGATGGAAGAGGCCGTCACCGAATCGCCGGCCCGCCGAGCCTTGAGGGCGCCGCCGACTCACCTCAAAAGAATGCCACCGATGCATTTCAAAAGAAATGCCACCGATTCACTTCAACCAAAATGATGCCACCGATTCATTTGAAAAAGTGTCAAAAGGTCCCACCGAATCATCATTTTTTTTCTTTTTGCCAATTCACTTTTTTTAATAAAGTGTGCCACCGAATCATTCCATGGTATTTTCGTAGTTTTTTTGTCGTTTTGGCCCGGGGTTGACCTTGACGAAAACCTGACATCTGATACAACTTTGGGTTTGATGCAGTGGCCTCAGAGTATAGATTTTATCATTTTCGGGTCCTAATTTACAGTTTCCGGTGATTCCGGCATGTGCCGAACCCGTGCTGATTTTCTCTGGTTTTGTCCTGATTCGGCCATCGGCACAGTGATTTGTGTGACCAACTCAACTTCGCAGATATGTGGGATATCCTCATTGAGTGGACTATCCTTGGATGTATTTTCGTCTTGACTGGTCATCCTTTCAGCCACTTACGGACCTTGTCGGTGCAGCGTGTACTCGAATCGGGTAACCCGGGTTTTCTTCTGATTTAGCATTCGGCTCAGCGATTTGTGCCGCCAACTCCTATTCGTGGACACGTGTGTTGATTGTTTGTTTACCTATCTCTTCTTATCTTCTTTCTTTTTTTGTTGATAGAGAGGGTTTTGAAAAATGATATGGCGAGATGATAAATAAACTACCAAAGATCAGCTCAACCTATGCACATGTGAACATGAACCTAGGCAATCAAATCTAACTCTAGCATGGGCATGCTATCTCAATCAAATTACGCTAATGGAAAAACAAAAACACACGCCGGGGCATGGAGCAAAGATAAATAAAAACACACCGCTAGGGGTGGAACAATCAAGGAGAATAAAGAGATTTGATGAAAAAGACAGCTAGTGCCCAACACTAAGGAAAGTCGTGATCGCCACCAAAGTAAACACAAGTCAAAGACTCGAATATACCTTGGAAATATGTGGATGAAACACCCGCCCACGGGAGAGAAGACCAAGGAAAGCCTGCAGATCAACTTGCAAATAACGGTCCAAACCCTGTGCGTCGCTTAGAAGTAACGGTCGTGCGATAGACCGCCAGAAGGAAATAACGCTCCTGAACCTGACCGTCAGATAACCTGCAGTGAAAAGATGTGAACTCTTTGAACTCCAACCCTTCCAGCCGGCTAGAAGGCTTGGGCCTCGTGCTAGTGATCCTGTAAAACCTGCCAAGGATGTAGAAAGCAAAACAACACAACCTCAATTAGCCCTCAACACAAGTATAGCATCAATCCTTAAAAAGCTTAAGAACATCAAAAGGAGAGGGGATTACCGGGGAGTTGTTGGTTTTTTAACCCCTATGGGCGTTTTTAAGTTTAGGAGGATATGTGTATGCTTAGCAACAGTGAAAAAAAAACGTGGAGGAAGAGGAGGGACAATGCTTTTGATTGATAAAATTAAGGGAAACTTGAGCATGCAATGATGATGATCTTGACAAACTAAAACCCAAAATTACTCCCTTGACTTGGAAGATGGACGTGGGAAGCAGCTCCTCCTGGATGTAGATGGCTCCTGAATTTGGCAGCACTTCGCCGTGAATCAAATCTTCCTCTCTTGGGTTATGAAATCAAGGGTTCTATTTATAGACTCCCTCAAACTCTCAGGTCGAGTTGAAGATAAACCAGCCAAGAAAGGAGGATAATCCTTAGCAAATCCTTGAGGATAAAATCAACAAGAGTCCAAAGAAACAAACGAGAGGTCCTGAGGATTAGAATTGAAGGAGATAATGCCAATCCAAAACCCTATCTCGTCCACGGAGTAGCAGAGAAAAGGCCTGAACTGTTAGGACTCTCTGAAGGAAGTAACGGCCTTACGACAGACCGCCACTTGGAAATAACGCTCCAAGGCATTACCGTCATTTTCAACCCTATCCAAAGGATAAGATCGACGGGAAGAAGATCTAAACAATAGGACTCTGCAAGTAAGTAACGGCCAGGGAATAGGGCGTCATAAGGAAACAACGGCCAGGGAGTAGACCGTTATTATCAAAGGACAACGAGGCCCTAAGTCTTGGGACTCTTCGAAGAGTAACGGCCCAGGCTTCATGCGTTATTATGAAATGACGCGCCTAGTCCAGACCGTTATTTATCATTGATTTTCAAGAAATAGAATGAAGGGATTGCCAAGCTTTTGAACGAAGTGCCACCAGGAACCAGGTCTAATCCAGGAATTGAGACCCAGAAAACAGGCTTCAACTGACTAAAAGGAATTCAATGAAGAGTGAACAACTCGGAGCATCATATTGAATAAATAAGGAGATGACCCGACTTATTGGGTATAAAACGGGTGTCAACAGATGCCCCTCCTTAACGTCCTCTTTGCAGGGGAACGAGCGGAAGTGAAGCGAAAGTGAAATGGAATATGGAGATGAAGCGGAAATGAAGCGGAGTGGATCAAAAAGAGGGCGTTAAGGTAAACGACACCCGTTTTTCACCAACAAGCGATAAGAATTTTCTGGAAAAACTTCAAAACTGATCACAAGGAAATAGCTAACCAAAGGATGCAAGTCTGGAGGATTTAATTAACTAAGGAAAGGAAACACGGCTGGCCGCCGGAGGCAACGGAAAGGAAAGAGACTAAACTCCAGACAGGAATCTTCAGTCAACCAGATCAAGCGAGCAAATCGAAGGAAACCTTCAAATTCAGAGTGGAAGAATTCTCCTTATCTAGGATCAAGAACACAGCTGTTCACCGTCAATGAGACCTCTTGAATAAATGAAGCTCATGAATGCTCAAAGAATGCGTATGATGCATGCTGGGCTAAAGGAAAAAAGAAATCTTCAAAGCAAATGCAAAGAAAGATAAAATAACAAATACTCGAGAATAATATTGCTAGATTGGGGAAACCATAGTCAAGACACTATCTGCAACCACGGCGTGCAAGATAGAACCATCATCCCTAAATTTTCCAACCTAACGGCCTGTCCAACGATTATTCATGTGAACTTAGATCATCATCATTTTTGTTTAAGGGGAACATCAGATCCCAGGACACATGAATGACCAGCCGGTTCTCGAGGTAATATATAATAAATAGCATATAGTAATGCATTAAGGGAATGAGGGAATGATATACGATACCTAACTTACCCGCCTGACGGAAGGCCAAGCGTACCTTCTGTTCATAACTCCTTTCATAAAAGATAGGTTAGCCAAACAATCATCCATCAAAATAAGAGTTTAGGCATAACCATTGTACATGCAAAAAGTACCCATAAGGAACAACATGATAGTCAATAGGAATATTCAAGCATTAATTAGACCATTCATTCATCAAGAAACTTGCAAGCATATAACGGTCAGATGTAGGGGCGTCACATAAAAGCAACGGACCACCCTTGATCCGTCATAACCAAGACGGTTCACATTCTTCAACAAAGCAGTTCAACACATGTAACGGCCTCAAACAGGAGCGTCAGGATGATGTGACGGTCGGTCGATAGACCGTCACATTTCCTGAGACTTCAAAAAAAATAACCGAACGGTCACGGCCCATTCATTCCAAACACTCAACCCCCCAAAACCCCAAAACCGAGAGCTCCGGCGACCACCATCCCAACCGTTCCAATGGCCGGCGACGAGGCACCCCAGCCGCCACCAAAGAAGAGAGAGAAAGGGAAAAGGATGGCAATACGACAGCTTCGCCACCGGATCGAACGGGAGGTGATCCCGCCGGCGGAAGCGGAACAACCGACGAGGGGAGATCAAACGGAAGAAGAAGAAGTTCCCACGACCACGGGGGACGAGGGGGAAGTTCCCTTGGGTGCAGAGGAGCCTAAGGAACCACAGAAGAAGAAGAAGAAGAGAGCCATGGACCACGAGGTAGGCCCTCCGCCCTAATTTTTCAAATTTTGATTTTTATGCTCTTAATTCATGTGTGCATGTGGGGAATGAGGGTAGAAATGGGTCTACGAACCCACTAGGAGTCATTGTAGGCCCTTTGGCCAACAAGGGGGACCATGAGAATGCAAGGGAAAAAAATCCCAACTAGCAGATGAAGTGACGGTCCTGCCAGCGACCGTCACTCCCCTGACGCTCCAGCCTGGGTGCGTCAGAGACAAGTAACGCCCTAACCCAGGGCCGTTACTTCCGCCAGGGATTCAAACTATTTTTTAGGGTTTTTAATTTTTAATTTTTGTTTTGTTTTCAATTATGAATGTTTATGCCATGATTATATGATGCAAATGGACTAACTAATGATCTAATATGCAATGCAGGGAAAAAGGAGATCACGGATCTCCTGGCTTCAGATCCGGGCGGTGTACCAGGCACTGCCCGACTACCAGAGGGAGAGACTTGCCGAGATGGGATTCGCCAAGGTGCTCAGCATCGAGGTGATCGGATGGATACGCCACTGCTATACGCACTTCATGAGAGATGGGACCCGATCAGCCGTGCTTTCATCTTCCCGTGGGGCCACATGATCCCCACATTGGAAGACATAGCGAGGATTACAGGATTGAGAGTCCACGGCTCCGCAGTGACTGGATGGACGTACGGGGACTACCGGGAGATAGCACAGCAGCTGCTCGGGCTAGATCTGATCAGGCCGGGGCAGTCCTCTTCCCAGCTCGCGAGATCGGTGCTGCAGGAGAGTTTGGGATTGAGGGGAGCGGCAATCACCGTAGGAGAGTTGCCGGAGGAGCATCTGGGCAGGGTGATCGACCAGGTGCGCCCTCGCGTGGCGACAGAGGCAGGAGAGGAGGGAGATAGAGTGCTCAGGCGCTTCCTGATGCTACTGTTCGGGAAGCTCCTGTTCGCGACTCGGGCAGATGTCATCAGCTGCAGATTGCTGCCGCTGCTAGAGGATCTGGGCAGAGTGAGGAAGTATGCATGGGGGGCAGCGGTACTAGCATTCCTGTTCGACTCCCTGAGCACCACGGACCGGCAGACCATGCTGGGCGGCTTCTCGCCTTTCCTACAGGTAAATGCATTTTAAATGCTTTCTACTATGACATGTTTATGCAATGCAGTGATTTATGCAAAATGGCTTATGCAAATGATTCGACTGACTTGATCTCTAAATGCAGGTCTGGAGCTACATGCACCTCCCGGGCATTGGGAGAGGTACATTACTCCATCCCGGCCTCATACCAATCGCGAGGCGATGGTCGGTGGCGAGGGACACAGGATCGATCCTCAGATTGACCCGGACGATCCAGGATGACCTGGACTCCTACCCACACACATCGGTAAGCCCGAGACTCAAAATGATTTCTATATGCTTCTATATACTGACAAATGCTGACAAATGCTGACAAATGAATGAAATGAATGGAATGCCTTCAGGTGAGATGGACCCCGTACCGCAGCGAGGGCTACACAGGACAGCCGTGGGTGGAGGCGTCCTTATCGTACCGGGGGCGAGACATATGGTTGCATTGCATCCATATCATCGAGCCTCTGCACTACAGGCTGATCCTGCGGACTCGGGGACTACACCAGCCCGAGGTGGCCTTTCCACATCGCAACGATGACCGCCCAGGCAAGTCGGCGAGGGGCATCAGTGGGAGTGTGGATTGGCGCGCCCGGAAGGCGAAGTACGTCCTCGACTGGAGGCAGCGAGGCAGGGCCGTGAAAGAGCGGGACGAGAGCGACGAGGCCTACCTGAAGGCCTTCGCTCGACACTACGGCGACCGGGTATACCGCGGTACCCGACGACCGGTATGCAATTCTAAACTAAGAAACTCTTTCTATATGATGAAATGTGGATGTGACATGCTGGCTCATGCTTTCTACATGCAGCTCGATCCTGAGGGGCGGATAGCTGAGCTAGAGGGACTACTCCACTCTACCATCCTGCAGCGGGATGAGTACCGGACTGCTCTGGAGCTCCTGGTGAGATTCTAAATGCTCATGATATGACTATGATTATGCATGATGCTAATGCTTCGGCTATGACGATGCAGCGGGCAGAGGGAGCTCAACGAGCAGGACCGGATGCCCCATCGTCGTCCTCGCAGCCTGCGGGAGACAGGGCTGGGCGAGATGCTGATTTTGCTCGGGCGGTTGCCCGGGCCGAGGAGGCGGAGGCCACCCTCGCGGAGCGGGTAAGATACTTACATGCTTTTTGATTATGCTTATGCTAATTAAATTTATATGACTAACCTATATGCAATGCAATGCAATCTACAGGCGATAGAGCTGGCAGCGGCAGTGGCGGAGGCCACCCAGGCGAGGGCAGAGGTGGAGAGGAGCCGGGCCGAGACTGATCGAGCTCGAGCAGAGACAGAGCTCGTGCGGGCAGAGATAGCCCGACTGAGAGCGGAGACCCCTCGACATGTGGACGATGTGGAGATGGAGCGACTTCGAGCAGATTTAGCACGGGCGCGGGCCGAAGTGAAGGACCTCCACCTTGGGACCGCGGATCTTGATCGCTACCGGACCGAGGCACGGGAGACGCGATGCCAGATCTTCACACTGAAGATTAGGCTGCAGACAATGGAGCAGACGGTCCGGATGCTAGGCCGGGCACCAGAGCGGAGTTCTTCCCGGAGTGGGGCTCACAGGAGTGCTGCCCCTAGTGGCTCGGTTGGGGATTTCCTAGTTAGTTCCGCCGGCCAACAGAGAAATGAGAGGGCAGAGAGAGGACAGCAGGAGGAGAGTGCTTCCATAGCACCGCCACCCACGAGGAGACCAGAGGATGGGGAGGATGAGGGCGGCCCGACGGATAAGCCGGCCGAATGATGTACTTTTATGCTTTTCTTACCACTTGTACATGCCTTTTTATGAAAATGAAATTTTTGTTGGCTTTTCTTTATGTGGATGTATGAATGGATATGCACGAATGAGTGATTGAGAGTATGTATGATGGATGTGTATGTGAAATGAATGCTTGTGTGGAGAAGGTGTGGTGTACAGATGTGAAAGACCGCCAGGTCTAGGCAAAGGATAGACTAACTGCCTGAATTTAGTAGCAGAGGAAATGACGGTCTGGTCTTGGACCGTCATAATCAAACGACGCGCCTACCTTAGGCCGTCATTCATGAAGTATCTTATTCTGATAGCTGGGCTGCAGAGGAAATAGCGGCCCATGGTAGGAGCGTTAAAAGCAAACAACGGTCCTAGACCAGACCGTTGTTCATGGCAGAACATGGTTTTTAGAATTACTCGCAGAAAATGCGACGGCCTGAAGGAGACGCGTCATAACGAAACGACGGTCCTAACCTGACCGTTACATGGCGTTCAGCCCAGAAGAGAGAGACTTGAGCGATTTGAAGGATATAACGGATTAGGGTTCGTCCGTTGAAAGGCGACGGTCTGAGACCAGACCGTAAACAGCCACAGAACATGTTTTAAGGAAAACCCAACCCACAGAAAAAGTGACGGCCCAGGGTAGGCGCGCCAGAGTGAAGTAACGGCCCTACGACAGACCGTCAGAGTCTGGGTCGTTTCCAAAACGGATTCGGCCGTGAGAGCTTAGAGTCCGAGGTTCAGCCACTTAATCTCTTGCTAGAACTTATCAAATTTCAGATAAAGCCTCCCAACTCCAATCTTATCCTTAAAAAAGCCCCAACAACTTGGGAAACTTATCCAAAATCGCAGCTTACAAAAACCTCTGTTCTAGGGTTGAAGAATTCTCCCTAACAAGCAGAAATCAAGATGAAGAGGTGCTTCGAGATGGCGGCTATGGAAGAGAAGATCTACACCGGCCCTAAGGCTGCAAGGAGGGAACATGGGGAGCTTCAACGGCTGTCCTCGATCCCCAAGCATCTAAGCTCTAATGTCCAAAGGGTGGTAAGCTTGCATGACTTCATCCAAAGTTCAGATTTTTTGCTGCACTTTAATTTTCTTCATAACCTTCCTTCTTCTTTTCTTCTTCAAGCCTCTTCCTGGCCCAAGGTGTTACTCCAACCTGAAGTGGGTGGCTCCCATGGTAAAGGCACTCCCTTTAGAGGTGGTGTCAATCCTCAAAGCATGGCACCTCCAACCCCTCTTGGTTCTAGGCAAAAACTTCCAAAAATTGTCTTTAGATTGGCCATGCCTTTCAGCCCTTGTGGAACTATGGCATCCACAAATTCATACCTTCATCTTCCCCTCCTTCGAAGCAACCGTCCTATTGGAGGAGGTAGAGACCTACCTAGCCCTTCCTAAGACTAAGGTGGGGGATGAGGATCGGGTTTGCTATACAATAGAACCTATTGATCCGTCCTTGATCTTAAGCGACTTCATTCATAACCCAAAGGACGTGCGGACCATGATCAGCCCGCGCCACATTCACTTGATCCCTATGGCACAATGGATAGTGTCTCACTGTAAAAACAAGTGGGAGAGACACGAAGCAATAGCCAAGGCGGCGGCGGTTTGCTTGTGCGGGGTCTTCCTTTTCTCCACAACCGACCACCTCTTAGATATCCAAAATCTTAGCATTATTAGTGGACTGTGGCGGGGTATGTCTATTTCTCAAGCGGTCCTCTCATACCTCTATGAAGGACTAAGCTCGGCTTGCCTTGGAGGGCCTTTGTTCGGTTCCATGATACTCCTTGAGTGTTGGATAGGAGTGAGAATCAAATTCCTTCCCAAGGAAGATATAACTTCGGCGAGCCGGATCTTCGGGAGCCACCCCCTCTTCTTCATTGGAGGGGCTTTTGGATATTCTTCTCATGTTGAATGCAGGACGGCGGATAAGAAAACGCGGGATGAATGGCGCCTCTTCTTCAATGCTTTGCCTCTTGAAAAGTTCATCATGCGACCAAGCGTTCTTCGAAGCATTCTTCTCAAAATACCGCGGCGTCAAGGCCTGGACCTCCAGCTGGTTGGAAATACTACCATGGCGATCTACAACCCGCACCGATGCCATCTTCAGATCGGATTACCTCGAATTAGTGTTTCTGCACTATCACACTACCCTCCCCTTCTACCTAGGAAGATGGGGACCGAGGAAGATGAAAGAGCGATCCGGAACGCGCTGACCATGTGGGAGATCAGCAAGGTGCGTCCGTGGCAGGCAGAGGTTGAAGAGAACGACGAAACACGCCGAGATTACTTGAAAGAGTTGAGAAGAATCCGCCCTCTTGCGGATAAGAAGTTGAATATACCTTGATTTCTTTTGCTTATGAAAGATGTTATGAGATTGCCACTCAGAACTTGGTTTATCATGAATTATATTTTATTAAGCTTGCTTGAATGAGATGAGATTGCCTCAATTGAAAGAACTTGAGTTGTGTGCTTTGGAAGATTAGATTGATGTGAATAATCAGAGTTTCTGGGGGGAGTAACGGATGTACTCTGGGCCGTTATAAGGTAACAACGGTCTTACGATGGACCGTCAGAATGGAGGCGGGGAGGACCTGATTTCTGAAGGAAGCGACGGAGAGGATTGGGTCCGTCATAAGGAAGAGACGGTCCTATCCCAGACCGCTACAATGATGATGGTCGCAAGAGATAGGGCTCAAGCTAAAGGGAGAGTAACGGTCCGGGAATGGACCGTCACACGGAAGCAGCGGCCTGAGACTGATGCGTTACATTCCTTGAACCTGCATAACTGTGAGTTCTGGCTTTTGAACTGGCCCCTGCATTCTGCACACACTTAAACCTGAGACAAGTTAGATCCGTTCTTAGACTCAACCCCTTGCCTTGGAGCAAGTTAGATAATGACCGTCTCTTGATATTTGGTCAAGGGGTGGAGCCTTATTGAATAGGCGAAAAAACATAATGAAAATGCGATGCATGTTATGCAGATGATGGAAGTATTGAATGCTTTTGATTTTTGAAAAGATTTGATTTGTTTGGATTTTTGAAATATATTTGATGTTTTTGGATTTTGAAAATATTTGATTGTTTTTGGATTTTGAAACATGTTTGATGTTTTTGGATTTTGAAACATATTTGATGTTTTTTGGATTTTGAAATATATTCGATGTTTTTGGATTTTGAAATATATTCGATGTTTTTGGATTTTGAAAATATTTGATTGCTTTTGGGTTTTGAAAATATGTGATTGTTTCTGGGTTTTGAAAATATTTGATTGTTTTTGGATTTTGAAACATATTTGATGTTTTTGGATTTTGAAACACCAGTGCCTCTCTAGCAACACGAGACCTCCCTTGTTTTTAGCTTGAGTCTCGAGATCGGCGTGCAAATAGTGTGACATCCCCTGGCTGAGACCTGGTCATTGCGACGGTGTTTTTACCAAAGCCATACCCAGGGTACTCGTCTCAGTCCTAAAAGAAAAAAGAATATGGGGGTAAGCTTAGGCCAGATATGGAAGTTTTTAGAACTTGATTCTCTCACCGTACAACCTTATTTAGAGATTTGGTCTGTTGTGCCGGGGCTTTTTTATGTCCGTCATCGAACCTTTATCCACTTAGGCATGCATGCGACCGGGCTCATAACGTCCCGCGGGGAACTGTACTGCCACTCTTGTCATGCCTAATTTCTTTTCCTTTGGAGCTTTTGAGAATTCACTCACAGACCTTGAGATGATGCTTTTGATTTCATGGTAAAGAGCACTCCTTTGCTTTTCTTTTCTTTACTTTCTTGTGGAGTCAGGTCATAACGGACTTGCCCCTATTTGAGACCTCTTCTCGTTAGGGAGTTTGGATTGGTTGTCTCCTTCTTATTTACTCCTTGCCCCTGGATGCAGCCGAAGAATGAAACGTACAGGGACTTTGACTTTCCCCCAAAGCATGGCCGAGGAAAAACGGTGTCTTTTTAAGCAAGGAACCCGACCAGGGGCGTCGTGTAGTGTGTGTTTGCCTTACTCAAGACTCTCTTTTGAAGATAGGGAGGCATTTCTTATTGCCGGAAAAGCACATGGTTTAGATTGTTAAGGAAAGAAACGCTTAAGATACAACCCATTCCACGGGTGAGAGAGCTCCTCACCTTCCGCGTTGATTAGACGATAGGCATTCCCTGAATAAGCTTCTTTTATTACAAACGGCCCTTCCCAGTTAGGCTGCAATTTAGACCTAGGACCTGCAGACCGAATGAATTTGCGTTTCAAAACCATTTCACCCTTGCAAAATTTTCGTTCAATTACCTTCTTTTGAAAATAACGCGAAACTCTCTTTTGATAAGCGGATACGTGATCGGCCGCATTCATCCTCTTCTCATCTAGGAGTTCCAGTTGGACCAGCAACGCCTCTCGACGTTCATCGAGATTAAGTTCCTTATCGAGCTGTACTCTGAGTGAAGGGATTAAGATCTCATATGGGAGCACCGCCTCCATCCCGTAGGTTAGAGAATAGGGAGTTTGTCCCGTAGGAGTACGGACGGAGGTGCGGTAAGCCCACAGAGCTTCCACCAATCTTTCAGGCCAATCAGAAAATTTATGCGCTTCGCATGTTTTCTTAATGATTTTAAGAAGAGTTTTATTAGTGGCTTCGGCTTGACCGTTGCCTTGAGGGTAATATGGTGATGAATGATGCAATGTAATTTTGAACTTCTTACAGAGGTCTTTAAGCTCCTGGGAGACGAACTGGGGTCCGTTGTCGGTGATGATGCTGCTTGGCACTCCGAACCGCGAGATGATATTCTTCATGATAAAGCGGCACACCGTTGTAGCTTTGATCTCTGCGTACGCCTCGGCTTCGGCCCATTTGGTGAAGTACTCAGTTGCTGTGAGAATGAAGGATTTCTGCTTGGTCTGAGAATTAGGATCACCGAGTGGGCCGACGACGTCGAAAGCCCACATAGAGAATGGCCAAGGAGCGGTCATAGGATGAAGAGATGAAGCTGGAGAGTGGATTTTATCAGCGTGGAGTTGGCATTTAAGGCACCTCCGGACATAGAGGGAGCAATCTCCTCCAGAGTGGGCCAGTAGTAGCCCTGCCTAATGATCCTCTTCGCTAGAGCCTGGCCATTGACATGACCTCCACACTCGCTAGAATGTGCTGCTTCTGCTACTTTCCAAGCTTCCACATCATCTAGGCATCTCATGAGCATTCCATTAGTAGCGCGCCTGTACAGTTCTCCTGCAATGATAGTGTACTTTGCGGCGGCCCTTCTTATTGCTTTGCGCTGCTCAGCTCTTGCCCCTTCTGGGAATGCCCCTTCTTTGCAAAATAACTCGATTTCATGGTACCAAGGCAATTCTTCTTCATCCAAAATTTCCTCTAGTTCTGCCAATGATACCTCCTTGAGATCTTCCTTTTCAGCTCTCACTTCTGCAGACTTCCTAAGGTTGGTGAACCAAGGATCCTGGAGAGAGGGTGCGTCCATCCTCTGGACGACGACAGTCTCAGTATTACGACTGAGAGGGAAGGATAAGGAGGAGGCCAGAGATGCCAATGCATCCGCCAGAATGTTCAGAGAACGGGGAGTATGGATATAGATTAGCTTGCGGAATCGCTTAGCGATGAGCGTGACCAAATCTTGATAGGGCTTGAGCTTGGGGTCACGGGTACGGTAAGTGGACAGAACTTGCCGTAAGACGAGCTGAGAGTCTCCTATGATGTTTAAATAACGCGCGCCTAAGAGATAGGCGTGTTTCAAGCCGGCCAGGAGAGCCTCATACTCAGCGATGTTGTTGGTAGCAGGAAATCGAAGTTGATAAGCAAAGGGGATGGTCACTCCCTCAGGAGTAAGCAGGACAGCACCGATCCCTTGGCCCTGTGAATTAAGCGCACCATCAAAGTGCAGAGACCAGAAGGGATGCTGAGAAAGGACAGCGAGATGCTCATCAGGGAAATCGTCCTGAATAGAGTCGGTGTGAGGAATAGGGAGATGTGCAAGATGCTCAGCAATGGCATATCCTTTGACTGCCTTCTGAACGACAAAGGTGATATCGAATTGAGAGAGGAAGCTCTGCCAGCGAGCTAACCTACTAGAAAGAACGGGCTTTTCTAAGAGATAACGGATCGGGTCCATTCTAGAGATCAGCCTAACTGGGTGGGCGAGAAAGTAATGTTTAAGCTTCTGAACTACCCACACTAAGGCGGCACAAGTCTTCTCCATAGCGGTGTACCTAGATTCAGCTGGATTAAACAACCGAGAAAGATAGTACGCAGCCCGCTCTTTTCCTTCGTCATCCACTTGTGCTAAAACCGCCCCTAGGGAGTCCTCAATGACTGAGATGTATAGGATCAGGGGTTTCCCAGGGACAGGAGGTTGCAAAACCGGGGGATTGGATAGATATTCCTTGAGGTCCTCATAGGCCTTTTGACAATCTTGATTCCATTCGAACTTGACCCCCGCCTTGAGCAATTCATAAAACGGACGGCACCTTTGAGAATGCTGGGATATGAATCTTCTAATGAATTGCAATCTACCAATCAGTCCTCGAAGTTCCGTAATGTTCTTTGGCGGAGGCATATCCATGACGGCCTGTGCTTTGTTAGGATCAATCTGGATCCCCCGTTTGCTCACTATGAAACCTAGCAGCTTCCCCGAGGAGACTCCGAATACGCACTTCTTCGGATTCATCTTTAGCTTGTACTCCCTGGCTCTCTGCAGCACTTTAGCCAAAATAGAGGGGTGTTCTTCTTTTGATCTTGACTTCACCAAAATGTCATCCACATAAGCTTCCATATAGACGTGCATCATGTCGTGGAAGATAGCCATCATCGCCCTTTGATAGGTGGCGCCTGCGTTCTTTAATCCAAAAGGCATAACTACATAGCAGTATGTGCCCCAGGGCGTGGTGAAGGAAGTTTTCTCTTGATCTTCAGGAGCGAGACGGATCTGATTATAGCCCGAGTACCCATCCATGAACGATAGAGCTTCGTACCCGGCAGTGTTATCAACAAGGACGTCTATATGAGGCAGCGGGAAATCATCTTTAGGACATGCTTTGTTAAGGTCCCTGAAATCAATGCATATGCGCACTTTTCCATCCTTCTTGAGAACAGGGACTATGTTTGCCACCCACTGAGGATATAAAACTACTCTGACGAACTTAGCCTTGTAAAGTTTGTCGACCTCTTCCTTAATCCGCAAGGCCATGTGGGGGTGAAATCTTCTCGACCTTTGTTTAACAGGTGTTGCCCCTGGTTTAAGCACGAGTCGGTGTTCCACTAAGGAGGGGTCAAGACCTGGCATGTCCTCATAAGACCAGGCGAAAGAATCGCTATACTCCCTCAGTACCTTAATTAGATCCTCTTCTACCTGTGGAGGGAGATTAGCTGAAATATTGATGGGCCTTGGATCTTCTTCTGTTCCCAAGTTGATTTCCTTTGTAGGTTCATCCACTGCCGTCGACGGCTGGTCGAATCTCTTCAGTCCCTTTGCATATAAGTCGGCAGTGTCCTCTACATCGCTGTCTTCATCAATTGGGTCTTTCTCATCCAGCACTTCATAGACGCCTAATCCGTCATCGCTCCACACCCCTTCTATTTCTTCTTCATCTTCAATCGCAATCGCCGTGGCGACGAATTCTGGGCACTTCAAAAGGGCATGACACCGCTGAGCTAGATCTTGCAAGAACCTATCAGGAATAGATCGGGAAAGATGCGCAAGCGAGCGCGGCTCAGGAGGGGAAGGGTTGAACGACCTAGAACAAGACCCTACTTCTTTAGACCTAACAGACTCTACTTCTCTAGACTCGCTAGACCCTAACTCTGACCTAGGAGAGAGGAAGCTTAATGGAAGGGAAGGAGCAGGGGACTCGTGCCCCTGGGACGAGGAGGATGGAGACAGGATAGCATAATCTTCCACTGAAATCTCCGTTTCAAATTTGACGTTTTTTTTTTTGGAGATCAGTGGAGACCACGCAGCACGACGGAGGAGGCGGGAGCTGCATAGGGAACAGCTCAGGAAAGATGCAATCGAAGAAAAGATCACAAGAGGAGGAACCCCACATCTCGTGGATTTGAGAGTTAAAAAACGGAGGGATGGGGAAAGCAGGCAGATTAATGGGGCAGCGAGGCCCATAAGCAGGAGGATTGATTGGAATCTGGAATGGATCACTGAAGGATGGATTAATCATAATCGGAGGAGGACGGGGTACAAACCCCTTCAACTGGATCATGCACTGAAAATGAGAGGGAGATAGAGAAAGAGCAATCAGCGAGCTCCCTTCTTTCTTTGAACCATCACCAGGCCGCTTCTTCGGCCTCCACTGCATAAGCTGATCCTTCTGTGGCTTCTGGCTGCCTCTTTCACAAAACAGCCCCTGGAGTGCCCAGCTGTAGTCGATCACATCGTCATTTAGCCCCCTTGGCAACGGGGGTGGAATGGCGACTGGACAAACCGTGTCGGTTTCTGACTGGACTGGCTTCGCAGCTAACGTGCCCGGCTGTGGGGGCCCTCTGACAAAATGCTGACGGTAATCCCAGGTAAGCGGCCCAGAGTCACCCATCATTGATAATGCTGTCTCCTTGTAACCGAGACCTCGTCTGCCCATTTTTCTTCCTTTTGGTATGGGCTTGGTCATCCCTTGCAGCTGTGCACCGAGGCCTCTCCCCGGTTGATAGCCCAGTTTCAATATAATGTTCCACCCCTTTGAATCTCGAATCTGCGGCTTTGCCTTGATATTGACCGGGGTAGTGACGGGCTTAGGAGTGGTGTACGCCCAAGGAAAGTTTAGGTCTAGCACTGATAGCACGGGCCGGCTGCTTGGCCAGAGAGTAGGAAGAATCTGTTCAGAGATGGCCTTCACTGACTGTACCGTGGATAAACTTTTAACTTTGACGACCCTCCCTTGAAAAGGGAATTTAATGCATTGGTGCGCGGTAGAGGGCACGGCGCCAAGTGTGTCGATCCAGGGACGACCCAAGATAGCCTTGAACATAGGGTCGATATCAAGTACATAGAATTCTACAGCCATGGAAAGAGGCCCGAGCTCAGCCTGAATAGTGACTACCCCGTGACATGCCCGCCTTGAGTTGTCGTATGCTGCTATAGTGGTGGGGGTAGACCGTAGTAACTCCTCAGATATATTGCAGGCTCGGAGAGTGCTGAGGGGGCAGACATTAATTGAGGCCCCAGTGTCGACCAGTGCTGCTTCAACGTCGACTTTGTTCAAAGTAATTGTTATGCAGAGCGGCATTTGCCGAGCCCCCGGAGGTGCAAGCTCGGTCTCAGAGAATGTGATTGCCGGCCCTTTAGAGATAGTGGCTAGTGCCGTTGGTAGACTGTCGACTGCCATGTCTTCACTAACCATGACCTTCTGCAAAAAATCCCTCAGTGCATCTTGATGGAGAGTGGACCTCTTGATTAACTCCAGCACAGATATCTTGGCGGGTACCCGATCTAGATGATGCAGTAAATCATATTGAGTCCCCGGTAACGGTTCAGCTTCCTCTTGCTCGGCCACCGGTTGGGAAGACTGGGGATTGCTAGTAGTGGCGTAGTTCCGATGGAACATCTTCCCGCTCCTTAGAGCACAATTTGCCGCGGCATCGGGGGATAGTATGATGGGCCCTGCGGGGCGAATGAGTGGAATAGGTGGCGTGGGGGAGGCAGTTTGGTAAAGCGGAGGGTTGGTGAAGTTAATGGGGGATGCGCGGATGATAGGTGAAGGATTGGTGGGTGGTAGGGTGGTGATGGACGTGGATGCTGGTGAAGGCAGGGTGAATGGATAGGTAAGGATAGGTGCGGGATTGGATGGTGGTGTGATGACGGTGATGGGGGTTGGCGAAGGATACGACGGGACGGTGAGCGGATTTGGTGGAGCGGGTGTGAATGGTGGGATGAGCGGAGAGGGTGTTGGTTGTGTAGGGAGGATGAAGGAAGGTTTGTGGTGGAAGGCCATGACCTGTGGTGCGGCGCCATCATCATCAAATGACCACCCGGCGTTGGAGGCCGGTGGTTGGACTACATTAACTTGTGCCGGTGCTGGCGGCTGCTGCGGAGGAGCGGGTTGATGGTTTGGCATCGGATTCTGATGGATGCCCAGATCTTGTGCTTGCTGCGGTGGCTGCTGTTGTGGCGGCTGCTGCGGCTGCGGTGCTGGATGCTGCTGCACTTGCTGCCCCTGCGGCTGCCTTCTCTTCTCTTTGATCTCCATAATGGCCCTATGCATCTCGGCCCAGTCTATTCTCTGTCCTTCGTGTAAGTCGTACACGAGATCTCGGAAGTGAAAGCATCCTTCTATAGTGTGACCCGGCTGCCGGTGGAACATGCAATACTTAGTTTGATCAACAGCTGGGTTCCAGACAGTCTTTTCTGGAGGAAGTTGAATTGCATTTACTGCCATGAGCGCTGAGAATATGTCGGTAAGTGTCTCTGGCAATGGAGGATACTGGGCTCTTCTGGGAGCCGGGCGCTTGCTGTTGGGATTATTATTGTTGTAGCCGCCGGGTGGAGGGACGTTATGGTATTGCGGTGATGGTGGTGGTTGTTGTGGTGCGGTGAAGGTGTTTTGCGGGATGGTGAAGGTAGGCGGAGGGTTTTGTGGAGTGTTTTGAAAGTGTTGCGGAGCGGAGTTTTGCGGATTGCGGGGGCTTTGGTTGTAGCGGAATGGTGCGGCTTGGTAGGGAAAAGCAACAGCTTGTACTTGCTCATTTGTCTGGACTCCTTCGGTAACCGGCCCCTGTGGTTTCTTATGGTACTTGGGCTTTTGGTTTTCGAAAAGAGAATGGATAGGGGAGTCCTTAAACTGAGTTTGTATAAATCGCGCCCGGCTATACAGTTGATGCATATTGGCTACATCGTTCATTGCCAGGATGTTCTTGAAGGTGGGCGTAGCATTTGAAATCAGCAGCTTAACTTTTTCTTCCTCTGGAATATGGCCGGGCACCCTGGCGGCCATCTGCCTCCATCTATCTGCATAAGTTGCGAATTCCTCATCCGACTTCATTTTCTCGGCCACCAGATCTGTGAATGAGTATTCCGGGCCGACCCGGTCTTGAAACCGTTGAATAAACTTGTCCTTGACCACTTTGAAGCTCTCGGCCTCTTCTAGGGGCAGAGAATAAAACCATTCCAGAGCAACGCCATCCAATGATCGGCGGAATAGGTACGCCATAAGGCGATCATCATATTGGAACTGCGCCGATTCATACAGAAAATCCCTCACATGGATGAAGGGATTGCTGTTCCCATCATACTTACGGTAGTTGGGGAGCTCAGACTGCGGAGGGAAACGGATGTTCTGGAAGCTTGGGACGGGAATATCAGCCAAGGATTGTGGGCCCACCTTCTTCTGAAGAAAATCAAGTTGTTGCTGCATGGTGGCCCACTTATTAAGCAAATCCTGCTCTCGAGAGGGAGCAGGGGCAGTGAAGGGAGTT
The DNA here is from genome assembly GCA_022559845.1 of Amorphophallus konjac. Taxonomy (NCBI): domain Eukaryota; kingdom Viridiplantae; phylum Streptophyta; class Magnoliopsida; order Alismatales; family Araceae; genus Amorphophallus; species Amorphophallus konjac. Next base: position 102,479,772 of record CM040124.1, on the reverse strand, counting down.
GATTGTATTTGGTGAGCAGGAGGAATGGCGGTTGCCGAGGGCGGGAGCCCATAGGAAGGAGCAGAAGGATAACTAGTGGAATTAGGGGGGCCGTAAGAAGGATACTGGGCCTGAGATAGACCCGGATTGGAGTGAAATTGGGCCACCCCGTGCTGTTGGGGCAAGAAATCGGATGGGCCTACGAGGACCTGCGGAGCCGCCAGAGCAGAGGGGTGATAATCCATCGGAAGAGAGGGGATAGGCGATTTCCCCTTATCAAAAGATTGATGGGTCGGATTGGAGGATTGACCCATCTCCATGCCAGCAAAGGTGATGGTCCGGGGCTGGACCGGGGTGAGCTCAATCGGGGTGGGCTGAACAGACGGCCCAATAATGGAAGAATTAGAGTGCCCCTGGACGGTAGCGGAGGGGGGAAGATTGGACCCTTGCATGGCCTGATAGAGGACCTGGAGTTGGGTCGGATCCAACTGGGCCATCATATGGAGGACAGAGCCCGCGGAAGGAGTGGATAAAGAAGGGATGACCTGACCACCTTCTATGGGAGTGGAGGATGAGAGAGGGGCGGTCCCCTCTCCAGCGGAGAAAGAAATAACCCTCGGGGGGTTCTCAAGGAGCCCTTGAGGAAGGGAATCCTCTTGGGAGCGAGGAGGATTGCAGGATGCCATGGTAGATTCGAAGAGGGGATTGGAATAGAATGTGAAGGAGGAAGCGACTCGAGGAGATGATTCGGACGAATGAAAACAACTCCACATGCAACGGACAACCTTGATAAATGCAAAACAACAAACACAACAAACACACAATGAGCAACCGCACCTAGGTGATTCAAACAAGATATAAGTGATAGGGAATGAAGACACTCAAAAGCCAACCAAGTTGCTTAAGATGATGCAAACAAAGTTTCTTTATGGTTTCTCCTTTGGAACTTTAGTGAATTGATTGATATGTGCTCTCTCCAAATGGGTTCCTAATAGGAGGTGGATATGGACTTGGCTTGACTTTAAGTGTGACCACTCCTTCACTTATGCAACCCTAGACACAAGGGGGGGAAAGGTACAACCGGCCCGGCGTCCGTGTGGGAATCCACGGCTCGCGGGGACTTATGGAGGTCCCTGCTGTGATTTCCTAGTCGGCCCCAAGGAATATGGAGACGAGAGGTCCTCACAACAAGGTAGGAAAATGCAGTCTAATATATGAAAAGATGGATGACCCTATGTGCACCGGAGTGCATGCAAAGTCTAGCCTAGAATCTAGCAAACAACAGTGCACATAATGATATGAAGATATGAATGGAATTATGGCAGAAATCAAGCAGCACCCAAGCAATAAATCACAGCCAAAAACTGCGGAAATAACTGCACCTCGGATGCGTACCTGCCAGGAGAGTGACGGACGAAGGCCCCTGCGTCAGAGCCAAATAACGGTCAGAGACCAGACCGCCATAAATAATGTAACGCAGGGGTTCCAGACCGTCGTATGAGCCAGGGAACCAAAAAACAAACTGAAGTAACAGGAGAACCCGTGAAAGCTCACACCACAGAGACAAGCGACGGCCTGATGTCCCTGCGTCAGAACACTGTAACGCGCCGAGACAGGGCCGTCGTATGTTTCAGAAAACCAGAAAGAGGGGTGAAAACAAAGGGATCAAAAGACAACTGAACAAACAGATGATGGCAGGTTTAAACAGGAATCAGAAACACGATTGGCACTAGTTGTCCCACCGTGATCGCCAAAAAATTATCTGTTGATTGTTTGTTTACCTATCTCTTCTTATCTTCTTTCTTTTTTTGTTGATAGAGAGGGTTTTGAAAAATGATATGGCGAGATGATAAATAAACTACCAAAGATCAGCTCAACCTATGCACATGTGAACATGAACCTAGGCAATCAAATCTAACTCTAGCATGGGCATGCTATCTCAATCAAATTACGCTAAGGGAAAAACAAAAACACACGCCGGGGCGTGGAGCAAAGATAAATAAAAACACACCGCTAGGGGTGGAACAATCAAGGAGAATAAAGAGATTTGATGAAAAAGACAGCTAGTGCCCAACACTAAGGAAAGTCGTGATCGCCACCAAAGTAAACACAAGTCAAAGACTCGAATATACCTTGGAAATAGGTGGATGAAACACCCGCCCACGGGAGAGAAGACCAAGGAAAGCCTGCAGATCAACTTGCAAATAACGGTCCAAACCCTGTACGTCGCTTAGAAGTAACGGTCGTGCGATAGACCGCCAGAAGGAAATAACGCTCCTGAACCTGACCGTCAGATAACCTGCAGTGAAAATATGTGAACTCTTTGAACTCCAACCCTTCCAGCCGGCTAGAAGGCTTGGGCCTCGTGCTAGTGATCCTGTAAAACCTTGGAAATAGGTGGATGAAACACCCGCCCACGGGAGAGAAGACCAAGGAAAGCCTGCAGATCAACTTGCAAATAACGGTCCAAACCCTGTGCGTCGCTTAGAAGTAACGGTCGTGCGATAGACCGCCAGAAGGAAATAACGCTCCTGAACCTGACCGTCAGATAACCTGCAGTGAAAAGATGTGAACTCTTTGAACTCCAACCCTTCCAGCCGGCTAGAAGGCTTGGGCCTCGTGCTAGTGATCCTGTAAAACCTGCCAAGGATGTAGAAAGCAAAACAACACAACCTCAATTAGCCCTCAACACAAGTATAGCATCAATCCTTAAAAAGCTTAAGAACATCAAAAGGAGAGGGGATTACCGGGGAGTTGTTGGTTTTTTAACCCCTATGGGCGTTTTTAAGTTTAGGAGGATATGTGTATGCTTAGCAACAGTGAAAAAAAAACGTGGAGGAAGAGGAGGGACAATGCTTTTGATTGATAAAATTAAGGGAAACTTGAGCATGCAATGATGATGATCTTGACAAACTAAAACCCAAAATTACTCCCTTGACTTGGAAGATGGACGTGGGAAGCAGCTCCTCCTGGATGTAGATGGCTCCTGAATTTGGCAGCACTTCGCCGTGAATCAAATCTTCCTCTCTTGGGTTATGAAATCAAGGGTTCTATTTATAGACTCCCTCAAACTCTCAGGTCGAGTTGAAGATAAACCAGCCAAGAAAGGAGGATAATCCTTAGCAAATCCTTGAGGATAAAATCAACAAGAGTCCAAAGAAACAAACGAGAGGTCCTGAGGATTAGAATTGAAGGAGATAATGCCAATCCAAAACCCTATCTCGTCCACGGAGTAGCAGAGAAAAGGCCTGAACTGTCAGGACTCTCTGAAGGAAGTAACGGCCTTACGACAGACCGCCACTTGGAAATAACGCTCCAAGGCATTACCGTCATTTTCAACCCTATCCAAAGGATAAGATCGACGGGAAGAAGATCTAAACAATAGGACTCTGCAAGTAAGTAACGGCCAGGGAATAGGGCGTCATAAGGAAACAACGGCCAGGGAGTAGACCGTTATTATCAAAGGACAACGAGGCCCTAAGTCTTGGGACTCTTCAAAGAGTAACGGCCCAGGCTTCATGCGTTATTATGAAATGACGCGCCTAGTCCAGACCGTTATTTATCATTGATTTTCAAGAAATAGAATGGAGGGATTGCCAAGCTTTTGAACGAAGTGCCACTAGGAACCAGGTCTAATCCAGGAATTGAGACCCAGAAAACAGGCTTCAACTGACTAAAAGGAATTCAATGAAGAGTGAACAACTCGGAGCATCATATTGAATAAATAAGGAGATGACCCGACTTATTGGGTATAAAACGGGTGTCAACAACGTGGAGCATCTTCATTGAGAGGGCCATCCCCCAAAGCATTCTCGCTTAGACCGGACAACTTTGTGGCCGCTTACGGACCGTTCCGATATTCTGCGTGTGCTGACCATATTCCCCGAGTTTTCACCTGATATCGCCTTCGGCACTTCAAATCGTGCCCTCGGGCCTGCATTATGCTTGTCGGAAGTGTCTTCGGTGAGTAGGCAACCATTGTGGAGATTTTTACCCCCATGGGGCAGCTTTTCGGTCACTTACGGACCACTTCGGCACTCCGGGCGTCCTGATCGGATCATGCATGTTTTCCGCTGATTTAGTCTTCGGCTCCCTATTTTGAGGAACCAGGGGCATTCGACCAGAGTTTATGACCTACAAAAGCAAATGTCAATAAAAATTAGAAATATTTTTAGTGTCAACCCTCGCCAGTCTACTACACTCTAACCCCAAGATTGTAACACCTAGGATTTTCAGATCAGGAATCCGTGGGTTTCGGAGAGCTTCCGTGGGTCCTAGATTACTTTTTGTGATTTAATTCAGATTTTTGGCTATTGGGCCTTTGGATCCCTATGCAGGGTAAACCGTTGTGATTTCGAGCTCCGGGATATTACAGATGAGTTGTGCATTTTTTTGAGGATTGTGGGGATGATTTTTCCCTATTTTTGTATTTTCCATATTTTTAAAACCTCAAATTATTTCCTATAAAAATTTCTTAACACCCCCTCTCTTCTCATTCCCACATTCTCTCCCTCTCTCCTCTCTTTTCTCTCCTTCTCTCCCTCCCTTCTCCTGGTGGCCAACGGAGGACGGCGTGGGCGAGGCGGCAAGGCACATGGTGTGGCGAGGCATGTGGGGCGGCGATCGGCGAGAAATGGGGTGGTGTTCCGATGGAGCTCATTCGTGAGTTCGTGAAGCCGGCATGGGTTCGAGATGTGTTTTTGCGTGGAATCGACATCCTCGGCGCGGGATCTCGTTGTAAGAGGTAGGGGGATGGATCCTTGACCCTTGCTTTCCATTTTCCCTGTGATTTATAGGTCGAGGCGAGGGCGAGAGTTGGTTTTCGTTCATGCTGGGGTGGTTTTTCCATGTTTAGGGCAAGTGGCGATTTTTGCCGGATTGGGTGATGTTTCCCCATTTATTTACATGCATTTTGTGATTTGGGAGCCAAGGGAAGGTCCCCGATGTTTTCTCCCTCGATCAGCATCATGTGGGGCGTGGAATGGGACCCCACGGTCGGGGTCGCGTTGAGAAATCACCGATTTCGATGGACTGACCAAGGGAGTTCGATCGACCGAACCAATTCGTAGGGTGCGGCGACCGTGTTGGTTTGGTCGACCAACCCTGTGTTGGGAGGTCGACCGACCCCAGGGGTAGGTCGACTGAACCCAGTCCTTTTTGCCTATTTTGGCCTCCAGTCGACCTAGCCGAGACACTTTGGTCGACCTTTGGCCCTGTAGATGTCCTGAACATCCCATGGGGACCGAATTCATGCTTTTGGTTGTCCAGAAGAATCATGATACCTCGATTTGCATGCCTGTCTAGTTTTGAGGGTTTGGGTGACCCCGTGTGTTCCGGGCTTCCTCATTACGCTAGTTTGAGTCACCGTGTACTCGTATACGTGCGGAGGGCTGTCCCCGCGCTGTGTTAGTTTCCACAGAAGACTATTTCCGTGTGGGCCATGAGTATAGCCAATTAGGGATGTCAACAGGTCGGATATGTAGATATATTTACTCCTCCCGTCTATTTCCTCTAAATGTCGTCCCAATGTCTATCCTACCACCTCCACATGAGAAGTGAATGAAGACAGAAGGAAAGGGAGGAAACAAAAACCTGTGATCGCCACCAAAGCGCCGAACGTGATGAACACGCCGTGCCTTGGAAAGAGGGAGAGGCACTCGCTTGGCTTGCAGCGCTGGGAAGATGAGCGGTTCAGGGAGAACCGTCTACAGGTTGTACGGTCTTACGATAGACCGCCTAAGGGCGCTGCAGAAGGTGCGGGATGAAGGACTCCTGGCTGTTGAACAGCTCTGTCACGACCGCAGGAAGAATATGGATGGTCCAGTATGCACCGCACGTCCTCTTGAACGGACTGTAGAGCACCGCACAAGACCACCAAGCCAGAAGTCGCGAAGGGGTCCAACCTCCACCCTCTCCAGCCGGCCAGAGGGGATGGGCCTCGTGCTAGGAATTGCTGACCTGCAAAAATAACGTGAAAACACAAAGAAATGACCCGAATCAGAACTGGATAGTGTAGTAAATGTCAAAGTAGTAAGAAATGAGCATGAATAAGTGGAGAGGGAAATACCTGGGGGATTTTAAACCCCTAGGGTGTCAAAAACGTGGGTGGGTGTGTGCATGGTCGTGAAGATGAAGAAGAACGTGGAGAGAAAGTAATGAAAGTAGTGCATGCAATGAAAGAAGTGACAAAACCTAGCAAACGCAAAAGACTCAAAAAATGGACTACTCCCTGAACCGGAGGCTTGTATGGACGTAGAAAGCCTCCCTCCTTGGTGCTAGGTGGCTCAAGAATGCGGCAGGGCTTCGCCGTCGACCAGAAATCTCCCCCCTTTCAAGCCCGGTCTTTAGGGTCTATTTATAGAGCACCTAAAGCCAGCCCCGAAATTAGGGTTTACATTCATTTTCAGGCCAAGATTATCAAACAAAAATCATAGATAAATGAATTATCTTTTATCCAGTCGAAACGACACTTAAAATGGTTGATTATCCGCGGAGAAATTAATGAAAGAAGTTGGGGATAAAATCATGGATAAAAGGGATAAAATCTGTTGAAATTCAAGAATCGACGGGATGAACGGTCTTACGATAGACCGCTCAACCGGATGGGCGGTCATCTCTTGGCCATCCAACCTCGTCGGTGGAAATTAGAAATAAATAAAAAATAATCCAAGTTATCCACTGAACTGACCGAAACCTTCGCCGTTGGACACTCATAAATGAACGGCTCATATGAGACCATTCAAACGTTGAGCGGCCAAGGACAAACCATTCTAGCCTTGTCGGTGATAAATCAAAATAGGTAAGATAATTAGATAATTATTTGAGAAAACCATCGAGCATAGGACTCTGAGAGATGAGCGGTTACTATATATCCGTCCATCATGTTGAACGGCTAGGTTAGGATCACATAAATGCTTTTTGGTGGAAATTCAGAAAATTAACTAAAATACTCCAAAATATATGGACGGCCCATAGTCAACCGCACATGGATTGAGCGGCCAGGGATGAACCGTACAAATATATGGGTGCTGAAACTCATGGAAAAAGACCCAATCAACCAAAACCAAGGCCCATTAAGCCCTGAATCGAAACAAACCTAGCCAAGGAGGGATGCTACTCATAAAACTAGCCCAAAACATGCCTGAAAATAGCCCCAATGAGTGATGGACAACTCGAGGCATCAACAAATGGGAGTAAGAGGAATGACTCATCTTATCGGTAAAAGGCGGGTGTCAACAGGATACAGTACGGATAGTGGACTATATGTATCCGTATCCGATAAGGAAGAACTGTATCCATTTGCTGTTCGCTAAGTATTTGGAAAATAGTGTATCCGAAATCGTTATCTAGTATCCAAAAAATATGGTTAGCAGACGGTTAGCGGATAGTTGCCGGTCATAAGAAAACATACAAGACTAAAATTTAAGATGTACATTAACTCAATTAGAAAAAAAAAATCAAATTGAAAAGAATATTTCATATATATGATAAACAAACACATTTCAATTTAGTTCCCATATCATCATTATTCATGAGTCAACATAGAATGAAATTAAAAGTATAAAAATATATAATATCATAATATCCCTAAAGACAAGATGAAACATATTAAGTGAAAATAATAAAATGAAATAACACTCTTGGACTTTAATCTCCATCATCTTTTCATTCTTTACATATTTTGCATGAAAATAAAGAATATATTAAGTTATAACTTAAAAAATTATAAAAATATCTTATAATTTAGAAATATTTTATCATCACTAAAATAGAAATGACTTAGATTATACATCTATCTCATCTTCAATGTCATTTTCTTCAAGACATTAAATTATTTGAGTTAAATCCAAACTTGTTTAACGGTAACGGACGGATACGGGTTCGGATTGAGGTGTATCCGTATCCGTATCCGCTAAGAAATTAGATATATCCATATTCGTATCCGTTAATTTATCGAAAAGAAAAATACTTTCCATTTACTGTTCCTTAAGCTAATGAAATGGACGATTATCAGGTTGTCGGTTACCATTAACATCCCTATAGCTAATGATTGTGAGTCCTGTGACTCAGCTAGGGGCTGGGGGCTTTCTAGTCTCCCTTAGGCAGGGAATGAACTCAGCCGTTGTGAGCCGCCTTATGAATTCTTTTGACCGTTGTTTCAGACTCTTGGACTAGGATAATTTGACGGCATGGTGCCACATGGTACAACGGCCTTGGGATGAGTCACATGACTCTATGGCAGTTGGATTAGCGAGTCTACCTAGTCGTCCTGATTCTTGTGGCACCGTGCCACCCTGTGTTCCGAGTTACTCGCGACGGGTGCGTGTGTAGCCTGCCAGTACTCCGGTGGTTTTCTTTTGAGAATTCCCATGTCAAGTGACTTTCCCACTAGTCATAGCTTGCTTGGGCATGCGTATGATGACCCGCTTGGGAGCGATGGAGAGCTAGACCCGAGAGAGACGGTTTTAGCTTGGTTGTCATAAGGCCTCTCACTATGGTGGCTTGAGTCTGGGCCGGGAGGAAAACTAGTTAGAGGGCCTGACGTAGTTTAGTCAGTCAGTGTGTGCACACATGGTCGGGGACTTCAGACGCGTACTGATGACCACGACCCCAACTAGACCCTTGTTCCTTGTGTTACTTGTACGGTGTCTCAGTTTTCACTTGAGACGAGTAGGGAGACACCTGAGGGGCAGACTAAGTCATCAGTGGACGCATCCGGCCTTGCTTCTAGTGGGCAGGTACTCTTGTCACGTGACACGTGACTCTCTTGACTCGAGGTTTGGTTTCCCATCAATGAGGACATGGTACTTCAAGTGGTTTCTGTGTGCCTTTTCCGATATTGAGATCTAGGGTTTTAAGTAGAGTTACCAAGGTTTCACCTGTAGACGGTGTAGGGTTCATGATGGTGAGGTCGTAACTATACCCTAGGACCATGTGGTCTTGGGTTAGGCCTTCGTCAGTGAGGATAGGCCTTCACAATTGGGAGGTCGTAGTTTTTCCCTTCTTGATAGCGTAGCCAAGGTTTCCTATTGGTTCAGCAGTCCTCGATTGTGAGATCGGGGTTCACTTTTCATCGCCGTTAGGAGTAGCTTAGAGAGCCGTGGTTCCACCGGCTGCCGCTGTTACTGTTCTTGCTACGGCTATTACTTCCGTTGTTATTGCTGCTATTCTTGTTGTTGTTATTGTTATCACTGTTGTTTACCGCCGTTGTTTTGTGGTGGGGATCCGCGGGATCCCTACTGAGCCAATGAGATGAGGCTCACTCATTTCTTTTTAGGTGTTGTGGTTCCTCCTCGAGGTTTGGAGGTGCATTGCAGATGTTCGTAGCTGCCAGCTTGCCAAAGTTGGGGGCATATCCGATGATATAGTATGTTTCTTTTCGTGTAGACTGTACTTTATGGACTGGACTCTATAGTTAGTTTATTAATTAAAAATATAATTTATCTTTGTTATTTAAACAGTTAATTCTATAGTTATTTCTTACATTATTTTAAATTTTAATGTACCTCTACACACTTAAACAACCCTTCCGCGTCTTCCGGCTAGGGGGTGGCGGGCCAGGATTCAAATGGTAGCAGGTCATTCCCAGTATCTGGATCTTGGGTCGTGTGGCTACAACACAACGAGGAGGTCAAGCATGAGCTCCAAGAAAATTTCTGCTACCTAGACAACATTCTCCCGGCAGCATGGACCAAAGGGTTGATTGACGATGACTCTAACTTTCACGTGTTGTTCTCATGGGATATCATGGAAGCACCGATCCTTCCAAGCTCCAATTGCTACTGTTCACCACATATGACGGCACCACCAACCTCGCCAATCACATGCACAGCTTCGAGTCCAACCTGGCATTTTATCGGGCCTCAAAAACTATCAAGTTTTTGGCGTTCATCACCACACTGCGGGAGAACGCTCGGACATGGATCGAGTCATTGCCCGCTAGGTCCATTACCTCCTTCCAATAGCTTAAAAAGATATTTAAAGAGAACTTCCACAGCTATAAAAAGGAGGTTTGTTCTGCCGTAAGCCTCCTTGCCATAAAGCATGGTCGCGAAGAACCCTTGTGGGACTTCATTACCCACTTTCGCAAAGGGGCCCTGCGCATTCTCCACCTGGACATCAGCATCACCATGACAACACTAACGCAAGGGACCCAGGACGCCATCCTCCGAAGAACCCTTGGAGTGGAGTTCCCTACCACGCTAATGGTACACCTCGCCCTCACCCAGAAGCATGCCAACTACAAGGAGAACAATGCAACATTAGGTCGAGTGGCTGGAGCCCGATAACCCCAACTGCAAACACTTGGCCAAGTTGCGTCGAGGAAACTCAACATTTCATGCCCGACCATTGCGTTGACCAACTGATCGATTTACGGCATTGGGAAGCTGTCCTTGGGGGTGGCTTTCTTGAGGTCCATGTAGTCCACGCACATACGCCATTTCCCATTGCTCTTCGGGACCAAGACCATGTTGGCAACCGAGTCTGGATACTGGGTGGGCCGGAGGAGTCCTGAGATCAACTTCTCACTCACCTGCTTCTTTATGATTGCCTGTCGCTTGGGGTTACAATGCCTTCTACGTTGTTGAACCAGGCGGCAGCTCGATTCCAGCTTTAGCTGTTAGATTATGATCTATGGCAGGATCCCGGGGAGCTCGTCTTAGGACTAAGCGAACACGTCATGGTTCTTAACTAGGAAGCGCTTGTAGACCTCCTTCTCCTGCTCAAACAACATCGAGCCAATGCGAAGGGTTCTTCTTGGATCTTCCCCTACTTGGATGTGGTAAAGGTCCTTAGCTGGCATACTCCTGCTAGGCCATGGATCCTCCATTCTGGCCTTCTTCTCAAGGGGAGCATCTTCGACTCGCCTTTCCTTAGTGGAGTTCAAATAACATCTTTGGGATTCTCTCTGATCACCCTGGACTTCCCCCACCCTATGGGGAGTGGGGAACCTTAGCTTTTGGTGGTTGGACGATGGGCTGCCTCAGAGTATGCCCATGATTCCTCATCCAATTATGGTATTGTACTCGGTCATTCTGTGCATGCTTATGAAGTCAGCGAGAAAGGTCAAGTCTTAGGGAGTAGTTCCGAAAGTGATCAAAAGGGAGATGTGCCCCTCCGGGGGGAAGGTAGTGCCAAAAAACCCCTATAAGGGTATGTACACTGGTGTTATGCACGTCAAATCCACACCTATCAGGACAAGGCAGTCGTAAGAAATCATGTCGGGTCCGCTTCCATAATGCACAAGAATCCATTGTACAGTACATTGGTTAATGGTCATGGAGAACACAAGGAGTTCCCTGTGAGTCTGAATTTGGCATTGCATGGACCGAGGTCTTGTCGGTTGGTTCTGCTGCACTCTTCTACCATGGTAGAGTTGGTGTACAACTCGAGTTAGATGTAATGTCTGAGTGAGGACTGACTTGATTGTGGTTGTGGTCTACTACTGTCATTGGCATTCTGCATGCTAGATACGTTTGTTATTCATGGCGCGGAAGCCGATGGTTGGGGCAGTCAGCTGAGATGATTGTTTTCCTCGAGAGAGCTTGTCACGCCCCGAGATAATGCAACGGAAACAATCGAGAACACGAACAGCCGGCATGGTAAGCCTCTTGCAAGCAAGAATAATCAGAGTGCAAAACAATCACACAAAGTAATTACACAATAACTTACTCAAACCTTCACTGTTATTAATAATAACAACCATAATTCATGTACATGAGACATTGACTTTCTTAAATTTGCTAGACTCAATAAGAGAAAATTACATACACTCAATCTAGACATTTTGAACTTCCTAAGTCTTCACTCTTTAATCGCTCTTGGACCCATCACTGGAATGACCTGAATCCGAATCTAACCCACTGGTACATCCTGAAAAGATTGGAAAATAGGTAATGAACACACTTGCCCAGTAGGTATCTTCGCATCAGCATGATTGACAATGTTAAAGTAATTAATGTCTTAGCTCTAAAGATCAAGATAAAATCATGCAAATACGATCAAACATGCGATTAATGCTAAAGTAACAAGATATGATCAAGCTTGAGATACGCGAATATGAATTGAGTATAATGCGATTAAATCATACTTGCTCAATTCAAGTGTAATCCAGCAAGAATGTAACAATGGCATTTCATGAACAAGAATATAACAAGAATGTACTAGCAAGTCATGTAACACGCACTTAAGTACCTTTCGCTTAATAGCGAGTACTTAGTGAATTTGTGTGGATCCCGTGGATATTTCACTTATTTATAAAGAAAGTACTCCCAGCGCAATGCGACGCCAGTAGCATCATACCCCATGGTTTATATAGTATGTTTCCGACAATCAACCGAGGAGACTAGCATAGAGCCCTTTAACACAATCAATGCTCGAACTGCAGCTTCAAGTATAAATCAAGCTATTTCCACGTATATAACAACAATGTGGCCAAGATTGTATAATTTCAATGATAGTTCCAAAAATAAGAATGCTTCTATTGAGAATAAGATTTCAATAAACACATTGATAACTAGGTTATGCCATGGAACGAAATCGGTAGCATAACGGTACATTTCTTAACTTTCACAATTTACTTAGGTATTTTTGAAATAATGTGACAGGTTCTAGATAATCAATTGGACTATCTAGGATCATAAGAATATTAACCCTTGGGTCAAACCTTGATTTAATCTATACTGAGAAAAATAGCGGTCGTTTGCTGGGCCGTTTCATGGAGAAAGAGGTCTAGTTCTGGACCGTTAAGGACAAGACTGTTCGATATTTAAAACAGATTAACTGGAGTCTTTAGCGATCAAAGAAAGAACCATCTAGGATCCGTTAGCGGTCTAGTGAAGGGCCGCTATCAGACTCTGGCAGTCAACCAGAAGGCTGCTAAGTTCCAGAAATATAAAACACCGGTATAAGTGCTTTCTAGACAATGGGCTTTAATGGTACAACCAACTCGGCGTCCTGGAGGGAATCCTAGACTCACGGAGAATTACGGAGGCCTTTGAAACAAGATTTTTTAATCCGTTGGAAGGAATATCCAAAGGAGAGGTTATCAAGTCTAAGATTGTGTGCCTAATGTGCATAGGTGTAACTAATGGTGTCACGTCCCGACGCGAAAAATCGAGGGCGTGAGTAGTTACGAGGCACTCGTGTTGATCAGAGCATGTACCAATTTAATTCTAAAGATAGAGAGCTAAGATGAAATTGCTAATTTTATTCCATCAAAATAAAGGTTTACACCACTGATTTATAAGCCATAAAGGCATGATACAATCTTCCATATTTTTCAAATACATAATCCTTGTAAAAACACTAATAATCTACATAAACCTAGGTAAAAAGGAAAAATTCACTCTTTCACTCTTGTCCATTCCCTTGTTCATTTTCATTTCCTGTAACAATTAACCAAAACGTAGGGTGAGCAAAAAGCTCAGTAGGATTTTATATCTCTAAAGCCAGACAATCTTTAAGTATTTAATAATTTAACAATTCGTGTCATGGAGTAATTGATCATGAATTTCAAGTAGGAAATTTTGTATAAGGAATTTTCAAGTAATTTCAAGATAACAAGATATCAATAATTTCAAGATCATGATAGTAGACAAGACGATTGTCATTTCCAGAGATATATCAAGAACTTTCATGATGAGACGATGGGTACTATCATTAAGATAATTCAAGAACATTCACGATAAATTTTAAGCAATATCGAAGTAGAGCAATCACTTGAACTTTAAACAATATAGAAGTAGAATAATCACTTCTACCAACACTCAATAGGATTGGCCAATGCACTAAGGGGGGATCACGACGATATGACAACCCCTCATGGAACATCACTATTTGGCTACACACTTAGGGGTTCTCACGACTGTATGATTGCCCCTAATTATAATAGACCCTGTATTGGTGAATGCCAGCACCTGATCATTATAATACCAGTTTATATTTGGACTTTGCCTCGCCCGTGGGATCAGATCAAAACCCCTCATTTATACAATAGCATTTAAATGTCATTTAATTGGGACCCATAGCCCCTGACATTTATCTATATCAAATCCACGTATATGGCCAATGAATTTTAAGAATAAGCTCATTTGTAAAAAGTACATATCTGGAAATAATCTCAGAAGTTGCAAGTGAAGTGGATAATAATTTTATGGCATCATGTTTAACGACATTAAGTCGTGGAATTCAAGAAAGAACGGTAACTAGGAAGAAAATTCAAGTAAGTAGAGTTTAATCGAATTAATTTAATTCCATGGTTTAATCTTGCGTGCATTTAATTTACAAGTGTTTAGACATGTTTACAGGAAATTTTTGTACATTAAAGATGTATTAGTTTAGCCAAAACGGTGATTTTATTATAAAAATCAGAATTTTGTTATGAAAATAGATTTTTATGTCGAAAATAATTCTAACTTGCTGAAAATAATTTTAACATGCTGAAAATAATTTGCATACGTTACTTTACTGATAAGATGATAAAAATAAATTTTTCATGCTGGATTTAATTTTTAACATGCTGGAAATTAATATTTAACATGCTAAAATTAATACTTAACATGCTAAAATAATTCTCACACATTAATTTACTGATAAGATGATAAATATAAGTTTACCATGCTGATTACAGAAATTCTCTGATAACAACATAAATTTTATCAAGCTGAAAATTATTTTTCTATATTTATTTACTAATTATTTGATAGGAAAATAGAATTATCATGATGAAAAAATAGTTTAATATACTGAAAATAATTTTAACAGGCTAAAAATAATTCTAACATGCTAGAAATAATTTTATCATGCTGGAAAATTTTTTCTCATTCCTGGAAGTAATTTTTATGCATCAATTTACTAATTATTTAATAGGAAAAATTAGGTTTAACATACAAACAAAATAGTTTAACTAGATTTTAACATGCTAAAAATAGTTTTTATATTTCAGTATGTATAAAATAATTTTATCATGTTGGAAGTCATTTTTAACATGTTGGAAATATGTTTCATGCATTAATTTACTAATATGGTTAAAAATAGATTTTTACATGAAAAAAAAATAATTTTATCCTACGAAAATAATTTTTAACATGCTGTAAAAATTAAAACATGCTAATATCGCTTTTCCTTACTTTTAGTGTCTAAATGCATATAATTAATGTGAATTTCTAAATGTTATAATTTCTATTGTATAGTGACTAACCTTTAGCCCCACATTGGAAGTTTTGAAAACTTTCATGGCTTTAAATGTTGGAGAGCTCACCCTTGGGTAAGGACCCAAGGGGCATAGGATGTGGGTTCGAGTTGTGTGTGGATACAAAACTATACTATTAATATATATATTTGTTTGTTTGTGCCGAGCCGCACCACACCGAGGTGAGGTTGGTTTAGATCTATATTCTCAAAATATTTTATTTTGACCCCCGGTGTTCTGGGTAAAAGTTTTATGAACGCGCTACCCGAGGGTAGCGCGTTCGAGAAGTATTATTATTATTTTTTAATTATCTGTTTGACCCTTGAGGGCGGGAAAATACTCTGTATGAACGCGCTATGTCGGGGCAGCGCGTTCAGAACGCGCTCCTGAGGTGTAGCACGTTCTGGATCTGATGAAAAACGGGAATGCCCCCATTTCATAACGGAATTTAATAAATGAGCTATCAATGGAAAGAGGACAGAAAAATGAACAAGATGGCATGCTTAATTAGAGTTTAACCAGAGAGACACCTACCTTTGAGTAGATCTAATGAGACGTAAGAAAAACGCCCAAATAATATGAAACCCTTTGATTTCTCTCAAATCTTCCCTTCAAATCTCCTCTAATCACTGCAGCAGCATAGCCTTGGCTTTCAGGGATGATTTGAGGGTTGAATGTGGTTCTATTTATAGCCAAAACTTGGCCAAATTTGTCAAGATTCCTTGCCTAATAATGCCAAACTTTCCAACTCCGAATGGGTAGAAAATTCTAATTTTTCTTCTTAATCTAGCCCCCATTTGGTGTGAAACAAATGTAAAAATAGCTGGTCCAAGGTGGGCTGTTAGGTGAGGGTTGATTCTTGAGTCAATATTCTAGAAATGAGATTATTATAATCCTTTTCAAAAGACATTTAACATGTGTTACGAATTTAATGTTAAATATCCTTTAATAAATTATTTAACCACTAATCCAGCCCATTATGGATTATCCAATGGGCCAATTGTAATCCTAATCCATCATATGGACTTTTATTGGACTTGTAATGATTTAGCTAATGGTTAAAGCATTTATTTTTCAATGTACCTTAAGTAAATTCAAGTAAATTCACTATTCTAGTTTAGAAAAATATAATTTAATTATTTCATGAAAAATGTAATTGTATAATTTATTTTAAAAAATTATTTCTCATTTTAAATTATCGGATTTCTACAAATGGTCATATACCGAGATATATGCCATGTACTTATGAAAATGACTCTATAGATGAGAAGAGAAGCAGTAAGGAAATCCATGGTGAACCACATTCATCTTACTTTTGAAACATGCGTTTAATACAAAGTATATGATTTTGGCAAGAAATTAACTTATGTTTAAAATAAGTTCTAAATGCGTAAGAAACATGAAATCTACCAGAAATCTCCATGTATATATAAACAACACTAGTAACAGGAATAAAACTTAACTAATTGGGTTTATCATATAAAAGATTGGGTGATTCTGCATTTGGTTTTGGATTAACCAAAATACAGAACTCAGGGTTGTAACGGTCTAATACACAGTCATTTATAGGGCTAAGCGGTCTATCGTAAGTCCGCTTGTGGTTTGATAACAGAGAAATCGCAAGAACATTAACGGTCTATATAGTGGCCGCTAACCCTTGATAAGCAATTTATCGTAGGGCCGCTAACCAATTGGACTATCTAGGATCATAAGAATATTTTACCTTGGGTCAAACCTCGGTTTAATCTATACTCAGAAAAATAGCGATCGTTTACTTGGCCGTTTCATGGAGAAAGCGGTCTAGTTCTGGACCGTTAAGGACAAGAATGTTCGATATTTAAAAGAGATTATCTGGAGTCTTTCGTGGTCAAAGAAAGAACTGTCTAGGATCCGTTAGCGGTCTAGTGAAGGGCCGCTATCAGACTCTGGCGGTCAACCAGAAGGCCGCTAAGTTCCAGAAATATAAAACACCGGTATAAATACTTTCTAAATAATGAGCTTTAATGGTACAACCAACTCGGCGTCCTGGAGGGAATCTCAGACTCACGGAGAATTACGGAGGCCTTGAAACAAGATTTCCTAGTCCGTTGGATGGAATATCCAAAGGAGAGGTTATCAAGTCCAAGATTGCATGCCTAATGTGCATAGGTGTAACTAATGGTCATATACCGGGAGATATGCCATGTACTTATGAAAATGACTCTATGGATGAGAAGAGAATCAGTAAGGAAATCCATGGTGAACCACATTCATCTTACTTTTGAAACATACGTTTAATACAAAGTATATGATTTTGGCAAGAAATTAACTTATGTTTAAAATAAGTTCTAAATGCGTATAAAACATGAAATCTACCAAAAATCTCTATGTATACATAAACAACACCAGTAACAGGAATAAAACTCAACTAACTTGGTTTATCATATAAAAGATAGGGTGATTCTGCAGTAGGTTTTGGATTAACCAAAATACAGAACTCAGGGTTGTAACAGTCTAATATACAGTTATTTATAGGACTAAGCGGTCAATCGTAAGTCCGCTTGTGGATTGATAATAGTGAAATCGCAAGAACATTAACGGTCTATATATTGGCCGCTAACCCTTGATAAGCGGTTTATCGTAGGGCCGCTAAGCAATTGCTGGCGGTCCATTATTAGGCCGTTTATGGTTGACTGACAGAAATTAAATAATTAAAACTAAAGGATAATCCAAGACATATCATGCCTGGAAACCAACATATATAAACTCTATAACATTCTAGAACAAAGAATAAGTCTACAATATGCATGGGTTCTGCAAAATTCACAAGAGAGTTTCTTTTATTTCATTAGGGTTAGGATTTATGCATGAACATTACACTAGATGCATAGACTCAAATAAAACATGAAATTCTCGGTCTATAATGCATGAAATCAAGTGCAACAAGAGGGCTTTAAATCCTAGAATAATGTTTTAGCCGTTCATGAGATGACCTACCTCTGTCCTGGGCTTTTAACTTCGAATTTAAGCCTGTAAGTTAACCCTAGTTCCCTGCACTCCTTGTGCTAAAATAGCAACTTCATGACCTAATATCACTTGATTCTCCTGACCTAAATGCATGAAATTTGGAGGGTAAGAAGAAGATACAAAGAAGAACAAAAAGTTCTAAAGGTGCAACTTCTAAATACCTCGTTTTGGGTTCCTAACCTCTTGATCTTCACCGGTCCGTTGCTCAATTTCCTGGGTCGTTGATGTAAAGTCAGCAACTTTGACCACCTCTAACTCCTTCTATGCTTGATCTCCTAGGATGAAATTTTGAGAGAAGTTAGATCTTTATATTGTGAAAAAAAGACTCTAAAGAACCTACCTGAATTAAAGCCGTTTTACCTTAGTCCCACGCGAGCCAAACATAGGGGGCGCGCAAGTGAAACCTAGAGTCTATTTATATGGTTTTGGAGATTAGAACGATTCTAGAGTCCCTATTAAACTTTCATTTCGATCCTCAAGCCTTCTAGACCTATCTAATTAGTTGATAGAGTCGATCCTAGGCAATTTAGATGATAAAAATCTAACCTTTTCACGCTTCGTCTCTCTCACGGAACTGACAGGAATTAGCGGTCTAGGACCGGACCACCAACCATCCCCTAGCGGTTTCGCGATAGACCGCCTCTACTATTGAGCGTCGAATTTGAATTTAATTCAAACTCTATTTTTTTATTTATCCACTTATTTATCTAAACAAGGAGTATTTATCCCTTAAATTTCGTAAATAACTAATTAGACTTGTAGAATATGGGCCAAACTTCATGGGCTTGCTCCTTAAGTTCTTTGGGCTTCATTTAAATAGGCTAGGTTAATTGGTTACCATACTTGGGCCTAAATAATAATTTATTTACCCAGAAATTCATTTATTAATCCATTTTGGTCTTTAAAAATTCTTATAAATTCCTAGAAAATTCTTAAATACTTCAGAAATATTCTAAAAAATTTTCGGGGCATTACACCCTCCCCCACTTAAGAGCATTTTGTCCCAAAATTGAATGTATGGATTATATGGAGAGTGTACTTACAGTTAAATAATTCCAGAAATCTTTTGCGCATTGCTTCGTCGGTTTCCCATGTTGCTTCATGTGGACACAACTTGGTCCATTAGACTTTGACCATCGGAATAGTTTTATTCCGAAGTTGACGAATCTCTTGTTCAACGATCCTTATTGACTTTTGCTCGTATGTCAAGTCCTTCTTAATCTCCAGATTGTCGTAAGTGATGACATGGAAAGGATCATGAACATACTTCTTGAGCATTGAGACGTGAAATACATCACGGACTTCTGCTAATTGAGGGGGCAAAGCAATTCTATATGCAACTTCACCAACCCTTTCGAGAATCTCAAAGGGGCTAATGAATCTTGGAGTAAGCTTGCCCTTAATTGTTGGAGTTAGATGGAAGGCTCTATCACCACAGGATGTGGATCTAGAGGGGGGGTGAATAGATCAACTGGCTATTTAAAAATTATGCCTAGAATCAAATGCGGAATTAGAAGAGCAGTAGACGAACACAACCAATGCGCTGAAAGAAACACACAAGAGGCACAAGGCTTTTAGGTGGTTCGGTCAATTCGACCTACGTCCACCCCACATTCAACTCGAATGTGGATTACTGCTGATACACAGCTTCAAACCGATGGGCTTTACAGCTTGCCAACAACGGCTGGGGCTTACAGCTTATCCCGACCAGAGGAACACCCTCTGCAACAGCTGAGCATCACAGCTTGCTCTGCTGGGCATTACAGCTTAGCCGACCAGAGGAATGCCTCTGCAACCCGCTGCCTCACAGCTTGAAACCGCTGACTAACAGCTTGATCGAACAAGAGTTTTCAAAGGAAAATAACAAAGACTGAAAAGTAAACGAAACATACAATCGAATGGAAGAAAGCCAAAAATGACTGTAGCTCAAGGTTGAGCAATATCAGCTCTGGTAACTGGACCAAGAGACTGATTCACAAACTCTCACGATAACTCTCTCAACTCATCTCTCTTCTTCTTCTTCTCTCCTTTTCTTCTTCTCTGCTTTTCTTCCTCTCACAGTGGATCTCGGTGGCTGCTTGTTTCAGACTGGATGTATATACTTCACCAACTTCTATCAGCCTCTATAGAAGATGAGGACTGATATTTATAATAGTAGCAGCTGGATAAGGGCGCGTGGCTTCCACGTTTTCCCGCCCAAGGAATTCTCCAGACTCGTGATGCTTCCATCCACGTGGCAGCATCTGGTCACCTTGTCCTCCTGGGATCACGAGCCATGTCAGCAATCTCAGTAGAGAGTCCCTGTCAAAACAGAGTATCGGATGATCAGGTTGAAGAACAACTCTGTATAGACTTTATCAGAAGCACTGCGTTGTATAGACTTCATATAAGTGAAAGCTATGTACAGACTTGACCAAAAGCCTGAGACACTAACGAAGACACTGGACTGACACCAACTCGAAGACGAAAGACAAAACTGACACGAAGTGTACTTACAGAACAAGAAGGACACGAGGTTTTAGGAAAAATAACACGAAGACAGAAATAGCAACGAAGACTCCGACGCAGAGACAGCACGAAGTGAAACGAGAACGACACGAGGTGCAGTAGTGGCAGAAACACACACTACACAGAGACCGACACGAAGTGGCACAGAAAGCAACACGAGGTGTTGCGATGTCCTGCACGCAATAGAACAAAAATGACACGAAGACGATGAAAACGACACGAGGTGAAGTCACAAAGCGACAAAGACACGAGGTGTATGAAACACGACACGAAGACATGAAACAACACGGAGACGAAACAGTAACCGACACGAGTTGAAAACAACACGAAGATGAAAACTGAAATCGACACGGAGTGTGGTCAAAGCGAGAAAGACACGAAGTCTAAAGCGAGAAACCAACACGAAGACAGAATAGAAACCGTCACGAGTTGAAAACAACACGAAGACGAAACAGTAATTGACACGGGTTGAAAATAACACGAAGATGAAAACTGACATCGACACGGAGTGAAAACAACACGAAGATGAAACAGTAATTGACACGAAGTCAAGGAGAAAAACATCACGAAGACAATGTATTCAACAGTGCAATGTCTAGACTTTAAGTCCAATGCAAACGGCTGTACAGACTTGAAATTGTGAAGCCAATGTACAGACTTACTATAACAGACTGATGTGCAGACTTTGAAGAACAGTCCAATGTATGGACTTGCACTGCAAACAACAATGTATAGACCTCATGTAAAAGTCTAATGTATGGACATTGAAATCGAAGACCAAAGTACAGACTTTGGCGAAGCAAAAGGCTGTATAGACTTTGCCTAAGACAATGCATGAACTGACGTTGTATATACTTAGCCTATGCAGACCAATGTACATACTTTGAAGAACATAACGTTCAGCAGTGTATAGACTTAGCCAATTGATGTATGGATGTATGGACTTTGAGACTTTGAGTGTGTGTTCAGTGTGAAGACAAGATAAAATGCATAAAACACACAGACAATCTGATAAAGTGATATCATCAAAACATAAACAGTGTTGCCAATTCATCAAAACAATGTGTTGCCATATGAAGTATAGTTACATGTCAACATCATCAACATATAGGAGTCACAACAATCTCCCCCTTTTTGATGATGGCAACCCTCTATTATGTAGATTAGCAACATCCTGTCATACAGATGCATTTTTGATGAAAGACATGATTTATTATTCAGATTGTTATGCAGATGCATGTAGATGCTATGAATGACATGCTGCATGCTACAAAATGTAAGCAACTCCCTGCTAACAAAGATTTCCTTCTTTGCCATTCCATGATGTAATACACTCCCCCTGAATTCTTAGCCATGCCATGATGTAATACACTCCCCCTGAATCTAATATTCAGACAATATTCTCCCCCTTTGCCATCAACAAATAGGAGGGAAAGTGAAGACAAGTGAAGAGAAAGAAAGTTTAGCAGACTGGCATTCTTGGCAAGTAGTTCAAAAATTAGGCAATTAAAGCACAAAACCTTCAGTCATATGAATTGAGAAACTGCTTAGAAATTGAATTTCTGGTTTAAAAGGTATAAAAATGAAAGTTCATGCACTACATTCATTGGATAAGGTTGATGTGCATGATAAAACAATAAACCAGAGTCATATGGACATGAGAGATTCAGTTTCAAAATATCTTACTTTAATAGACTCAGGAAAATGTGTTAAGAGAAGCCAGGGCATGTATTGAAATTAAACAATTGACATCCATGAAATTTCTTTTAAGGAACAGCATTTTCAATATTGTTTCATTTAGGGCATTCAGGTACCAAAAGTCTTTTTGCGTAAGGGTATACGTTTATAAGACGCCAATACCCCTAGATACTCAACATGATGGACCATCTTGCCTATGATCAAATTCAATAGAATTGATTGACACCTTTTTGTGTGAGGGTACACGTTTATTAGACGCCAGTTACCCCCAGGTACTGAGTGAAAAATAACCTACTGTTTTGATCATTTTATACAGAGATAGCTGATACACCTCATGACATGAGTGGTGTCCACTTCTTTGATGGATCACTCAGTTTCTCAGTGATTTACCAGTCATTGCTCTGTCAATGCTATTTCTCAATTGATTTTCAATGTTTTTCGAAAGCTTTCTTAGCTGCCCTATATTTGTTTCAGAATGACTTGTTTAAGGACAATACACATACTTAGCTTCTTTGACATGAATTCAGATGAGTTTTCAGATTTCAGATATAATCAGCTTTGTCTGACATGAAATAAGATAAGGGTTGAGAGCTTTATCAATTTTCAGCATCCTTATTTACTGATTGTAGTCTTTCAACTCTAAAGATCATAAATTTAAACCATTAAGTCAGTCTTTAAGCAATTAAGGTTCTTATGAAAGAAGAAATCTATTTTCTATTGCTTAATATTAGAACTAACTAAAAGATTGCCATATTGTCAGACTCAACCATGTAGAGTCAAGGATTGAATAGACTCAGCAATTCACCTCGAAATTCTGACAAGACTCCCCCTGACTATATGCATGCGATTTTGCAAAAAAATGACAAATCAGCTGATTTTTGAAGTTCATGCTTAATCAGACTATCTTTATCGTGCAGTATGACCCATGCAGAAATATAGACATATCATGCATCTAGACATATGTATGCAATGATGATCATGAGTGCAATAAAGGATATGAGAGTCATGCATTATCACAGGTCTGTTGCACAATGTTTATTCAATCTATCAACAGCAAGTCCAAATCAGAAATTTACTCAAAGCAGCTCAAAAGTTTTATTCAAGTCAACAGAAAATTCATTCATTATGCTGAAATTTACACAAGCCAAGTTCTCTTCTAAAAAATTAAAAATTTTCATTTCCAAGTGGCTTAGTAAAGATATCAGCAACTTGTTTGTCTGTTTCAATGAAGTCCAGTTCAATTTCCTTTTTGTTCACAGCATCTCTTAGAAAGTGATGTTTTAGTTCTATGTGCTTAGTCCTAGAATGATGAACAGGATTTTTAGCAAGGCATATGGCACTAGTATTATCACATAGAATTGGAATACATTCCAATTTTATCTGATAATCATCTAGTTGGTGCTTAATCCAAAGTATTTGAGCGGCACAATTACCTGCTGCAACATATTCAGCTTCAGCTGTAGATAAAGCTACAGTGTGTTGCTTCTTAGATGTCCAAGATACTAGACAGCCACCAAGGAATTGACAGTAGCCACTAGTGCTTTTTCTATCTACTCGACACCCAGCATAATCAGCATCAGTGTAGGCTAGAAGCTCTAACTCACACCTAGCAGGATACCATAATCCTAGCTCCTGGGTGCCTAGCAGATATCTAAAAATCCTTTTCACAGCTTTAAAATGATTTTCCTTAGGACTGGCCTGAAACCTAGCACATAATCCTACAGCGAATTGAATATCAGGCCTTGATGCTGTTAAGTAGAGAAGGGATCCGATCATACCTCTGTATAATTTCTGGTCAAATGGGTTACCTTTAGTGTCTTCATCCAAGCTTGTAGAAGTACCCATTGGAGAAGCTATCTCTTTAAGGTTATCCATCTTGTATTTCTTGAGTAGATCCCTTGTGTACTTGGACTGAGTAATGAACATTCCTTCCTTAGTTTGTGTGACCTGCAGTCCAAGAAACAATTTGAGCTCACCCATTGAGCTCATTTCAAACTCATTAGTCATTGTTTCAGAAAATTACTCACACAATTTGGGGTTAGTTGACCCAAAAATGATATCATCCACATAAATCTGTACAATAAGAATTTCAGAGTGACTCACCTTTGTAAACAAGGTCTGATCAACTACTCCTCTAGTGAAATTTTGATCAGTGAGGAACTTGCTCAACCTGTCGTACCAAGCTTTGGAAGCTTGCTTAAGACCATAGAGAGCTTTATTTAATTTGTAAACATGATTAGGGAAATCTAGACATTCAAATCCAGGGGGCTGTCTAACATAGACATCCTCATTAATTTCCCCATTCAAGAATGCAGATTTTACATCCATCTGCTGGAGGATTATACCTAGGGAACATGCATAAGCTAATAAAATTCTAACAGCTTCTAATCTGGCTACAGGGGCAAATGACTCTTCAAAGTCAATACCAAACTCCTGGTTGTACCCCTGGGCAACAAGTCTGGCTTTATTTTTAACAATATTCCCTAATTCATCATATTTATTCCTGAAGACCCACCTAGTCCCTATGACTGTTCCATGATCAGGAGGTGGGACCAAGTTCCACACCTTGTTCCTGTCGAACTGATTAAGCTCCTCATGCATGGCATTAATCCAATGCATATCCTTGAGGGCACAGTCAATGGACTTGGGTTCAATTTGAGAGACAAGAGCATATGCATTTAGTTCATGTTGAATTCTAAGGAGACCTCTAGTCCTAGGGGGGTCATGCAGATTTCCAATTATATTATCTACAGGATGATCTTTAAGATATCTAATGTTCACAATTGAATTGTCATGTCTTTGAGTTACCTCCCCCTGAACTGTAGACTCCTCTTCATTAAGTTCTGTATGTCCTTCTTCATCCTCTGAATTGTCTTCAGGATATCCTTCCTTCAATATTCCACCATTGTCTTCATTCCTGCATTGACCAACGTTAGAATTTACCAAGGATTCATCAAAAATTATGTGTGGAGATTCTTCAACAGTTTTAGAGTTCAGATTGTACACTCTATATGCTCGTGTGTTTTCAGAATAACCAAGAAAGATTCCTGGTTCACCTTTAGGTTCAAATTTATCAAGGTCTCTTTTATCATTGATATGAATAAAACATTTGCAGCCAAAAACCTTGAAATGAGCAATAGAATGTTTCTTACCCTTTAAGATCTCATATGGTGTTTGCTGGGTAGAAGGTCTTACCATGACTCTGTTAATTACATAACAGGCAGTGTTCACTGCTTCAGCCCAAAATTTCCTTGGTAGACCACCTTCAGTAAGAAGTGTACGACCCATCTCCACTAGGGTTCTGTTCCTTCTCTCCACAATCCCATTCTGCTCAGGTGTCCTTGGTGAGGAGTACCTATGGTTGATTCCATTTGACCTGCAGAGTTCATCAAACTGTGAGTTTTCAAACTCACCTCCATGATCAGTCAAAATATTTTCAATTTTCTGATTTACTTTAACATAGAACTCCTGAAATTCTGAGAAAGCATCACTCTCATTAGATAAGAAATAAACCCAAGTATACCTAGAAAAGTCATCTACCATGACAAACCCATACCTCCTTCCTGATAAGCTGACAGATCTGGTTGGCCCAAAGAGATCCATGTGTATCAGCTCATAGGGTTTGGAGGACAGATTTTCAGTTCTAGACTTAAATGACTTTCTAGTTATCTTTGATTGAGTGCATGCATCACAGAATTTATTTTCTTTCTTGAAGGAAATTTCAGGAAGTCCTCTAACCATGCTATACTTGTTTAGTTTATGCAAAATGGTATAACTAGCATGGCCTAACCTACGATGCCATAAAAATGGTAAATCTTCTCTATTGGCAGCAAGACATAGGTTAGAATGCTGAATATCATCTAGATCTATCATGTATGTGTTATTTATTCTTTTTCCAGAGAATTTTATAATTTCTGAATCAGGTTCAAAAACCTTGCAGCATTGAGAGTCAAATAAAACCTTATGACCCTTATCACACAACTGGCTGATACTAAGTAAATTGTAAGCTAACCCTTCAACCAGCAAAACATCATCAATGCAGCAGGTAGAACACTTACCTACCTTACCTGATCCAATGATCCTACCCTTTGTGTTGCTTCCAAAGGTGACAAGGCCTCCTAGCTTTTCAGTTAGCATGCAAAACTTGGCCTTATCTCCTGTCATATGCCTGGAGCAGCCACTGTCCAAGTACCACAAGTTGCTCTTGGCTGCCAGGCATACCTGCATACACAATTAGGGCAAAGAGTTTGGAACCCAAGTCTGATTGGGCTCCAATGCAGATGAAGTGCAAGTAAAGAAAGAAAGCATGGTTTTGGGAATCCACATTTGTTTGAAGCAGTTCTGTTCAGTGGATTTTCCAGATTTCTTTTTGTTTTGCTTTTTCTTGTTGACTTTCTTCTTATATGCACCAACAGAATTATTCACAGAATTTTTGTTATTGCGCCAATGCTTCGGCCAAGTTGCATTCATAAAGTTTTGGCCATGGTAGTTCCTGGGCTGGCTGTGGAAATGATGGTAATTTCTAGGCATCCGACTACCATACCCATTTTCCCAATTTCTGACATAGGGTCTGTAAGAGTGTGTAGGTTGATGAACATACCCTGTATACATCCCTTGAGTTCTAGTCCACCCACGCCCATTAGAATAGATTGGCTGTGTGGGGTAGTAGAACTGAACTCTAGATGGGTTGAATTGGTTGGGCTGACTTCTGAAAATATTTTGTCTTCCCTGCACCCTTGACCCTGCTGACCTATTCATAGGTTTTGGTTGAGTCCTTTTCTGTGATGATGGTGGTGAAGACCTTTTGACATTGACATAGGGTTTGTTTACCTGAACATGCTGACCCCTAACCTTGGGTTGAGCACTAGAGCTAGGTTTGGAAGTTCCAATTCTACTAGGCTCACCTACTTTCTGTTTGCCCTTCTCCTCTGCATTTAGCCTTTTCAGATTCAAATTTTTCTTTACAGCATTATTAGAATTCATGTTGATCAGAGGTCCTTTCTCCTTTTGTGCAACAAGGGAAATAGTTTTCATTCCAAAGCTTTTGGTTGCACTAGAGTTGAATCCTAGGCCCTCTCTTCTGAAGTTTACCTTTGACCCCAATAATGCATCTAAATTTTCAGATCCTTGGGTCATTTTCTCAATTGTTTTTAGCTTATCTTCATTGTCTTTCTGAACTTCATCAATAGATTTTTTCAACTCATTATTCACATTGAGGACAGCTTCATATTTTTCAGAAACAATTTTTATCTCATTTTCATAATTCTGAATTTTCAGTTTCCATGCATCAATTTCATTGTCTAATCTCACATTTTCTTCCTTAGACATTTTCAGTTCTTTATTGATTTCTTCAAATTCAGAACATGTGAGTTTCAGATTACTATTCTTAGTTTCTAAGCAGGTAATTTTATCAGACAATGAAGTATCATTTTGCATGATTTTAATTTTTCTTCGTAGATGCCTGTTTTCTTTTCTGACCTCATCTACTCTATCAGCAAGTTCATCATAAGCAACCATCCAATCAGTAATGGTAAAATTTTCATAGCGAGAGGATACCTCATCAGATTCTTCCTCTCTATCTTCTGAGCTGGTTGCCATGAGGCAGATTGGCTTCTCAGCTTCAACTTCGCTGTCCGAAGTGACGCTCAAGGATCCCGCGTCCTCATCACTCCAGGTACTCACCATAGCTTTCCCTTTTGTGTTCTTCTTCTTGAACTTGTCCTTGAGGTTCTGATTTGTCGGACATTCAGCTTTAAAGTGACCCGCCTTCCTGCATTGATAGCGAACATTAGTTTCAACTTTCTTTACAGGGTTTGATTTGTACCTTGTGTCTCGGCGGACACTGTTGGGATTTCTTCGGCTGAATCTTCTTCCTTCCTTCTTGAGAAATCTCCGGAATTCCCTAGTAATCATGGCAATATCAGCATTTGCCACTTCTTCTTCAGACAAGCTCTCTTCTGTTGATGATCCATTGGGGCTGGATCGACTGGATCTGCTAGCACCAGCCTTCAGAGCTATAGGATTCCTCTTTCTGTCAGCCTCCTCTATCTTTGGCATATTCATCTCATAAGCCATTAGAGATCCGATCAACTCATCTGCCTTAGTATTATGCAGATCTCTTGACTCTTCCATTACTGTGGCCTTGGTGTGCCAAAATGGAGTCAAGGATCGCAATATCTTCCTGACTACTTCATACTCAGAATATTTTTTCCCGAAGCCTCTGAGACCATTTGTGATAATAGTCAGCCGAGCATACATTTCCTTGATGGTCTCATTAGGCTTCATCCTGAAGGCTTCGTATTTTGAAACCAGTAGATTGGTCTTAGTCTCTCTGACTTGTGAAGTCCCCTCATAGATGACTTCAAGTGCATCCCACATTTCCTTCGCTGAGGAGCAGGCAGATATTCGTGAGAACTCGGTGGGATGCAGAGAGCACTGGATTGCATTGATTGCACTCCAGTTGAGCGTGGATCTTCTGATTTCTTCCTTGGTCCATACGTCTTCATTTGGAGACAGCTCAAAAGGTCCCTTGCTAACTACCTTCCAAATTTCATAATCTTTAGCCCTCAAAAATACCTGCATACGATGCTTCCAGTATGCGTAGTTGGTTCCATCGAAGTACGGGGGCTTGGATGTAGGTTGCCATTCAGCTATCATCCCTCTTCCGTCCATCTGTGCTTATCCTCTTCGGGCGGTAAGTCCCTGTAGAAGAGTCTAGCTCTGATACTAAGTGTTGGAGTTAGATGGAAGGCTCTATCACCACAGGATGTGGATCTAGAGGGGGGGTGAATAGATCAACTGGCTATTTAAAAATTATGCCTATAATCAAATGCAGAATTAGAAGAGCAGTAGACGAACACAACCAATGCGCTAAAAGAAACACACAAGAGGCACAAGGCTTTTAGGTGGTTCGGTCAATTCGACCTACGTCCACCCCACATTCAACTCGAATGTGGATTACTGCTGATACACAGCTTCAAACCGCTGGGCTTTACAGCTTGCCAACAACGGCTGGGGCTTACAGCTTATCCCGACCAGAGGAACACCCTCTGCAACAGCTGAGCATCACAGCTTGCTCTACTGGGCATTACAGCTTAGCCGACCAGAGGAATGCCTCTGCAACCCGCTGCCTCACAGCTTGAAACCGCTGACTAACAGCTTGATCGAACAAGAGTTTTCAAAGGAAAATAACAAAGACTGAAAAGTAAACGAAACATACAATCGAATGGAAGAAAGCCAAAAATGACTGTAGCTCAAGGTTGAGCAATATCAGCTCTGGTAACTGGACCAAGAGACTGATTCACAAACTCTCACGATAACTCTCTCAACTCATCTCTCTTCTTCTTCTTCTCTCCTTTTCTTCTTCTCTGCTTTTCTTCCTCTCACAGTGGATCTCGGTGGCTGCTTGTTTCAGACTGGATGTATATACTTCACCAACTTCTATCAGCCTCTATAGAAGATGAGGACTGATATTTATAATAGCAGCAGCTGGATAAGGGCGCGTGGCTTCCACGTTTTCCCGCCCAAGGAATTCTCCAGACTCGAGATGCTTCCATCCACGTGGCAGCATCTGGTCACCTTGTCCTCCTGGGATCACGAGCCATGTCAGCAATCTCAGTAGAGAGTCCCTGTCAAAACAGAGTATCGGATGATCAGGTTGAAGAACAACTCTGTATAGACTTTATCAGAAGCACTGCGTTGTATAGACTTCATATAAGTGAAAGCTATGTACAGACTTGACCAAAAGCCTGAGACACTAACGAAGACACTGGACTGACACCAACTCGAAGACGAAAGACAAAACTGACACGAAGTGTACTTACAGAACAAGAAGGACACGAGGTTTTAGGAAAAACAACACGAAGACAGAAATAGCAACGAAGACTCAGACGCAGAGACAGCACGAAGTGAAACGAGAACGACACGAGGTGCAGTAGTGGCAGAAACACACACTACACAGAGACCGACACGAAGTGGCACAGAAAGTAACACGAGGTGCTGCGATGTCCTGCACGCAATAGAACAAAAACGACACGAAGACGATGAAAACGACACGAGGTGAAGTCACAAAGCGACAAAGACACGAGGTGTATGAAACACGACACGAAGACATGAAATAACACGGAGACGAAACAGTAACCGACACGAGTTGAAAACAACACGAAGACGAAAACTGAAATCGACACGGAGTGTGGTCAAAGCGAGAAAGACACGAAGTCTAAAGAGAGAAACCAACACGAAGATAGAATAGAAACCGTCACGAGTTGAAAACAACACGAAGATGAAACAGTAATTGACACGGGTTGAAAACAACACGAAGATGAAAACTGACATCGACACGGAGTGAAAACAACACGAAGACGAAACAGTAATTGACACGAAGTCAAGGAGAAAAACATCACGAAGACAATGTATTCAACAGTGCAATGTCTAGACTTTAAGTCCAATGCAAACGGCTGTACAGACTTGAAATTGTGAAGCCAATGTACAGACTTACTATAACAGACTGATGTGCAGACTTTGAAGAATAGTCCAATGTATGGACTTGCACTGCAAACAACAATGTATAGACCTCATGTAAAAGCCCAATGTATGGACATTGAAATCGAAGACCAAAGTACAGACTTTGGCAAAGCAAAAGGCTGTATAGACTTTGCCTAAGACAATGCATGAACTGACGTTGTATATACTTAGCCTATGCAGACCAATGTACAGACTTTGAAGAACATAACGTTCAGCAGTGTATAGACTTAGCCAATTGATGTATGGATGTATGGACTTTGAGACTTTGAGTGTGTGTTCAGTGTGAAGACAAGATAAAATGCATAAAACACACAGACAATCTGATAAAGTGATATCATCAAAACATAAACAGTGTTGCCAATTCATCAAAACAATGTGTTGCCATATGAAGTATAGTTACATGTCAACATCATCAACATATAGGAGTCACAACATTAATACCAAATCTTCAAATACCTCGACTTGGAGAAACTTTAAGGAACACATGGTCACCTACTTGAAACTCCAAGTCGCGCCTTCGATTGTCAGCATATGATTTCTGCCTGTCTTGTGCCATTTGAAGCCCTTCTCGAATGAGTTTTATCTTCTCAGTAGTATTCCTAATAATGTCGGGATTGAGAAATTACCTTTCTCCTACTTCATTCCAACAAATAGGCAAATGACAGCTTCTTTTATATAAAGCTTCAAACGGTGCCATTTGAATACTAGCTTGGTAGCTATTGTTGTATGCAAATCCTACTAGAGGCAAGTGATCATGCGAACTTCTTCCATAATTAATAGCACAAGCCTTGAGCATATCTTCCACCACTTGATTTGTCCTTTCTGTTTGACCATCAGTTTGTGGATGGAATGCCGTGCTAAAGTTTAGTCGGGTCCCTAAAGAATGTTGTAGCCCCTTCCAGAATTATGATGTAAGTCGAGGATCTCGGTCAGATATGATGCTGACGGGGACACCGTGCAATTTGATAATTTCTCTCATGTATAATACTGCTAGTGCATCCATAGACCATCGACTTTTGATCGGTAGAAAATGTGTAGACTTAGTCAATCGGTCTATGATCACCCATATACTATCGTGTCCTCCTCTTGTCTTAGGTAAACCCATGATGAAATTCATCCCTATACTTTCCCACTTCCACTCGGGAATATTCAAGGGGTGTAATTTACCTGTGGGTTTTAAATGTTCTGCCTTTACCTGCTGACAAGTGAGACAGCGGGATACAAATTTCAGTACTTCTCTTTTCATGTTGGGCCACCAAAAGTTTCTTTTCAAATCTTGATACATTTTGGTAGCACCAGGATGTACAGCATACCTTGACTTATGTGCCTCTTCCATGATTAATTTCTTAGTATCATTATGATTTGGTACGCAAATCCTACCTTTAAATAGTAGTATTCCATCATTTGAGAAAGAAAATTCTGGTCTCTGATCAATATTATCCTTGATTTCCATCGATGCAGGGTCATCCCTTTGTAATTTGACTATGCCCTCAATCAATATAGGTTGAGACCTTATATTGGCAATTATACATCCATCTTCTTCCCTGTCAATATCAAGATTCAAGTGATAGAAATCTTTGATAAGACAATTCATACCTTTCCTGAGGCTCGCTAGAGTAGCCTTTGGTCTTCTTCTAAGAGCGTTAGCCACAACATTTACTTTCCCTGGATGATATTGAATTGTAAAGTCGAAGTCCTTGAGATACTCCAACCATCTGCGTTGTCGCATATTTAATTCCTTCTGGGTGAAAAGATACTTTAGACTTTTATGATATGAAAAAATAGTGAATTTCTCCCCATAAAGGTAATGTCGCCAAATCTTCAAAGTGAAAATAACCGCAGCTAATTCCAGAGCATGCACAGAGTAATTCTCTTCATGATGCTTCAATTGTCTTGAGGAATAACTAATCACCTTCCCATTTTGCATGAGAACACATCCTAGGCCCATGTCAGATGTATCCGTATAGACTTCAAAACCATCACCCTCAACGGGCAATGTAAGAATAGGGGCTGTGGTGAGGTGATCCTTCAGAGTTAGAAAACTTTTCTCGCAATCCTTCGACCATATAAAAGGATTTTCTTTTCTTGTAAGTCTAGTCAAAGGAACGGTAATCTTAGAGAAATCCTTAATAAATCTGCTGTAATAGCCAGCTAGCCCTAGAAAGCTTCTTACTTCCGATACGGTCATTGGCCGGCTCCAATTCTTAACAGCTTCCACCTTAGAAGGATCGACATCGATACCTTCCTTTGAAATGATATGGCCGAGGAATGAGACTTCCTTTAGCCAGAACTCGCACCCACTAAGCTTTGTATAGAGTTTGTGTTCTCTTAGTGTCTGCAAGGCTATTCTCAAGTGCTCTTCATGTTCTTCCTTAGTCTTGGAATAAATAAGGATATCATCAATGAAGATGACAATAAACTGGTCAAGATAAGGTCTGAAGATATTATTCATAAGTTGCATAAAAGCTGCCGAGACATTGGTTAACCCAAATGGCATTACCATAAATTCATAGTGGCCATATCTACTCCGAAAAGTAGTTTTGTAAATGTCTTCATCTTTGATCCTGAGTTGATGCTATCCTGACTTGAGGTCTATCTTGGAGAAATATTCTACTCCCGAAATTTGATCAAAGAGCTCATCGATACGCGGCAACGGATATTTGTTCTTGATAGTAAACTGATTTAGTCGCCGGTAATCGATACATAACCTGAGGGATCCATATTTCTTCTTGACAAATAGAACTTGCACACCCCAAGGGGATGTGCTAGATCGTATGAATCCCTTGTCCAATAATTCCTGAAGTTGTTTCTTCAATTCCTTAAGTTCTGTGGGATACATCCTGTAGGGAGCTATTGAAACAGGTGCCGCTCCGGGAATAAGATCAATGAGAAAGTTTACTTCCCTTTCGGGGGGTAAACTGGGTAAATCTGATGGGAATACATCCAAAAATTCATTGACAATAGGGCTATCTTCTAAGATGATCTCCTTGGATTCGGTAAGGGTTACGGAAGCAAGAAAAGCTACACATCCTTGCGAGATAAGTTTGCAAGCATGAAAAGATGAAATAATGGCAGGGTGCTTCCTATATTTGATACCAAGGAAAGAAAACCTTGGAAGACCTGGTTTCCAAAAAGAGATAATCTGGTTACGGTAATTTATATAGACATCATGATCTACAAGCCAGTCTACACCTAATATAGCATCGTAGCCCTCCATGTTAAGGCATACGAGGTTTGCAGGGAGATTGTGGCCTTCCACCCTTACCTCACTATTAGGATAATAGTTTGTGAGTTTGGTTCCATGACCTAAAGGTGTAGTAATAGCATGGTCCGAAGGTAAAGGAACTGATGAAACTGGCAAGGTCTTTGCAAAGGCGGTAGATACAAAGGAATGAGAAGCACCAATATCGAATAGTACAAAAGTAGGATGGGAACAAATGTGAACGGTACCTTCCATAAGCCCGTCATCCCTGGGCACTTCATCATCTAAAATAGCATTAAGACGAGCCTGTCTCTTAGGTCCACTTCCAGAAGGTAGTTCCTTCATAAGGGGGCAATCCGGCATGTGGTGCTCTCGGCTGCCACAACGTAGACAAGCACCAAGGCGCTTCCAGCATTCTTCGGCTGAATGGCCGAACTTCTCACAAAAGTACAGGACGTGGCGACCTGCTTGTCTTCTTCCTTGACTTTCTTATTTTTGTAGTAGCCACTACCACTCCCATTCTGGGACCTCTTCTTGCTATCACGGGATTTATAGGGTTCCGTGATGCTAAACTTGCCTTTCTTATCACACCGATGTGATCTTCGGCTTGGTTCTTCACCTTTTCCTTTTAATTTTTTGAACATCTCTAAGGTCCTTTTGCACAAATATGTCCGTTAGACCATCTCCGCATAAGTACGGTTATTTTGAGTCTCGAGCTGCTGAATAAAATAGGGTCTTAAACCATCCATAAACCGATTAGCCTTTAGTAAGTCGGTACTAACCAGATGAGGAGCATACGACGCCAGCTTGGAAAACTAAAGCTCATATTCTGCCACTGACAACATGCCCTGGCGTAAATAAGCGAATTCCATAGCCTTCCACTCCTTGACGTGCTCAGAAAAATATTTGGCACGGAATAGCGTAAGAAAACCTTCCCATGTATGGGGTGCATCTGTTGGTGGTGCCAGAACTAACTTCCACCATGTACGTGCATCTTTGTTAAGTTGAATGGCAACAAGACGCACTTTCTCTTGGTCAGCATATTGCATGACCTCAAATATACGGTTCATCTCATCAATCCAGTTCTCAGCTTCATCTGGATTAGAAGAACCATAGAATAGTGGAGGGTTTAGACTCCTAAAGTTGCAATTTAAATCTCCAGCTCTGGCCCCTGCGCCAGCTTGCGCCATAGTTTGCAATGCTTGAGTAAGACCAACGACGGTCTCTTGCATTCCGTTCCAATCTACGCGATGAGCCATTGAGATAATATTGTACCTGAGAGAAATAACAAATCATTAACTCCCATGGAATTTAAAAGGGTTAATCTAGAGCTATTTTACTATCTCATCCCGAGCACTACCCAATTCTCACATAGGTGGGGAATTTCTTCCTTAGTTCATAGGTATGGGTCCTTAAGTCTCGAACTTATCCTATGACATGACATTTTCTTAAGACTTCTAGTCCTAGTGCTCTGATGCCAACTTAACTGTCACGCCCTGAGATAATGCAGCAGAAACAATCGAGAATGCGAACAACCGACATGGTAAGCCTCTTGCAAGTAAGAATAATCAGAGTGCAAAATAATCACACAAAGTAATTACACAATAACTTACTCAAACCTTCACGTTTATTAATAATAACAACCATAATTCAAGTACATGAGACATTGAATTTCTTAAATTTGCTAGACTCAATAAGAGAAAATTACATACACTCAATCTAGACATTTTGAACTTCCTAAGTCTTCACTCTTTAATCGCTCCCAGACCCATCACTGGAATGACCCGAATCCGAATCTGACCAACTGGTACTTCCTGAAAAGATTGGAAAACAGGTAATGAGCACACTTGCCCAGTAGGTATCTTCGCATCAGCATGATTGGCAATGTTAAAGTAATTAATGTCTTAGCTCTAAAGATCAAGATAAAATCATGTAAATATGATCAAACATGCGATTAAAGTCAAAGTAACAAGATATGATCAAACTTGAGATACGAGAATATGAATTGAGTATAATGTGATTAAATCATACGTGCTCAATTCAAGTGTAATCCAGCAAGAATGTAACAATGGCCTTTCATGAACAAGAATATAATAAGAATGTACTAGCAAGTCATGTAACATGCACTTAAGTAACAGCAAGTACTTAGTGAATTTGTGTGGATCCCGTAGATATTTCACTTATTTATAAAGAAAGTACTCCCAGTGCAATGCGACGCCAGTAGCATCATACCCCATGGTTTATATAGTATGTTTCCGACAATCAACCGAGGAGACTAGCATAGAGCCCTTTAACACAATCAATGCTCGAACTGCAGCTTCAAGTATAAATCAAGCTATTTCCACGTATATAACAACAATGTGGCCAAGATTGTATAATTTCAATGATAGTTCCAAAAATTAGAATGCTTCTATTGAGAATAAGATTTCAATAAACACATTGATAACTAGGTTATGCCATGGAACGAAATCGGTAGCATAACGGTACATTTCTTAACTTTCACAATTTACTTAGGTATTTTTGGAATAATGTGACAGGTTCTAGATAATCAATTGGACTATCTAGGATCATAAGAATATTAACCCTTGGGTCAAACCTCGATTTAATCTATACTGAGAAAAATAGCGGTCGTTTGCTGGGCCGTTTCATGGAGAAAGAGGTCTAGTTCTGGACCGTTAAGGACAAGACTGTTCGATATTTAAAATAGATTATCTGGAGTCTTTCGTGGTCAAAGAAAGAACCGTCTAGGATCTGTTAGCGGTCTAGTGAAGGGCCGCTATCAGACTCTGGCGGTCAACCAGAAGGTCGCTAAGTTCCAGAAATATAAAACACCAATATAAATACTTTCTAGATAATGAGCTTTAATGGTACAACCAACTTGTCGTCCTGGAGGGAATCTCAGACTCATGGAGAATTACGGAGGCCTTGAAACAAGATTTCCTAATCCGTTGGATGGAATATCCAAAGGAGAGGTTATCAAGTCCAAGATTGCATGCCTAATGTGCATAGGTGTAACTAATGGTCATATACAGGGATATATGCCATGTACTTATGAAAATGACTCTATGGATGAGAAGAGAATTAGTAAGGAAATCCATGGTGAACCACATTCATGTTACTTTTGAAACATGCGTTTAATACAAAGTATATGATTTTGGCAAGAAATTAACTTATGTTTAAAATAAGTTCTAAATGCGTAAGAAACATGAAATCTACCAGAAATCTCTATGTATACATAAACAACACCAGTAACAGGAATAAAACTTAACTAACTGGGTTTATCATATAAAAGATAGGGTGATTCTGCAGTAGGCTTTGGATTAACCAAAATACAGAACTCATGGTTGTAACGGTCTAATATACAGTCATTTATAGGGCTAAGCGGTCTATCGTAAGTCCGCTTGTGGTTTGATAACAATGAAATCGCAAGAACATTAACGGTCAATATATTGGCCGCTAAGCCTTGATAAGCGGTTTATCGTAGGGCCGCTAACCAATTACTAGCAGTCCATTATTAGGCCGTTTATGGTTGACTGACAGAAATTAAATAATTAAAAGTAAAGGATAATCCAAGACATATCATGCCTGGAAACCAACATATATAAACTCTATAACATGCTAGAACATAGAATAAGTCTACAATATGCATGGGTTCTGCGAAATTCACAAGAGAGTTTCTTTTATTTCATTAGGGTTAGGATTTATGCATGAAAATTACACTAGATGCATAGACTCAAATAAAACATAGAATTCTCGGTTTATAATGCATGAAATCAAGTGCAACAAGATGGCTTTTAATCCTAGAATAATGTTTTAGCCATTCATGAGATGACCTACCTCTGTCCTAGGCTTTTAACTTCAAATTTAAGCCTGAAAGTTAACCCTAGTTCCCTGCACTCCTTGTGCTAAAACAATAACTTCACGACCTAATATCTCTTGATTCTCCTGACCTAAATATGTGAAATTTGGAGGGTAAGAAGAAGATACAAAGGAGAACCAAAAGTTCTAAAGGTGCAACTTCTAAATACCTCGTTTTGGGTTCCTAACCTCTTGATCTTCACTGTTCCGTTGCTCAATTTCCTGGGTCATTGATGTAAAATCAGCAACTTTGACCACCTCTAACTCCTTCTGTGCTTGATCTCCTATGACGAAATTTTGTGAGAAGTTAGATCTATATATTATGAAAAAAAGACTCTAAAGAACCTACTTGAATTAAAGCCGTTTTACATTAGTCCCACGCGAGCCAAACATAGGGGTCGCGCAAGTGAAACCTAGAGTCTATTTATAGGGTTTTGGAGATTAGAACGATTCTAGAGTCCCTATTAAGCTTTCAATTCGATCCTCAAGCCTTCTAGACCTATGTAATTAGTTGATAGAGTCGATCCTAGGTAATTTGGATGATAAAAATCTAACCTTTTCACACTTCGTCTCTCTCATAGAACCGACAGGAATTAGCGATCTAGGACTGGATCGCCAACCATCCCCTAGAGGTTTTGCGATAGACCGCCTCTACTATTGAGCGCCGAACTTGAATTTAATTCAAACTCTATTTTTTTATTTATCCACTTATTTGTCTAAACAAGGAGTATTTATCCCTTAAATTCGTAAATAACTAATTAGACTTCTAGAATATTGGCCAAACTTCATGGGTTTGGTCCTTAAGTTCTTTGGGCTTCATTTAAATAGGCTAGGTTAATTGGTTACCATACTTGGGCCTAAATAATAATTTATTTAACCCAGATATTCATTTATTAATCCATTTTGGTCTTTAAAAATTCTTATAAATTCCTAGAAAATTCTTAAATACTTCAGAAATATTCTAAAAAAATTTCAGGGCATTATAGAGCTGATGCTTGTTTTGTCTGCCGAGTGTGTATGTTACCGGTAGATGTTTCATGGCATGGGTCGTGTCTCCTTCCTCTGTGAGAAGAAAGCGATGATGCCCTGTTTCGGAGGTGCCAGACTTGTGTTCCTTTATGTGCTATGCTCGTTCTGTGGATCGATGTGCCTTAAGATCCGGAGCGTGTGCCTATGATTATAATCTGATAGTGTTCCTCTGAATTATGTTTTTCGAGAATCATGTTTTAGTATTTTGTGTTTGAGGTTTGGCTGATGCTTGGAGAGCGTGGGTAGCTTTATGTGTTTGTTCTTCCCTGTCCCTTGTTGGCTCCTTGAATTTCAAGGACGAAATTGCTTAAAAGGGGGAGGACTGTAATATCTGAGATTCTTCGGATCGGAATCGGAGAGCTTTTGGAATGCTTTCGTGGGTCCTAAAACGTGTTTTACGATCCACTCAGATTTTTCCCTTGTATAACTTGCGGAATCCTGTGGAGAGTGAACCGCTGAGTTTTGCGACTCCGGGATGCTACAAGTGCATTGTGCTCTATCCGAGGATTGCAAAGACTATTTTTTCGTATTTTTTTGAATTTATGGAATTTCATGCAGAAAATCAATTTTTAGCAAATTTGATAATTTTCCTATTTTTCTTTTCTTCTTAACACTTTCTCTCTCCTCTCTCCTCCCTCACGATCTCTCATTTCTCTCCCTTTGTTCTCTCTCCTATCTTCTCCTCTCCCTCGGGCGCGCGACCGACGTGGAGCTGGGTGAGGCGGAGATGGCGTAGAACTGACCTGAGGCGTGATGGCGCGAGTATCAGAGTGTGGCGTTGACGCGATCCCGTTCGTGGATTCAATGCCGACGTGGGTTGTTCGTGTGATCATTTTCGACGTGGTTTGGCCATTTTGGAGTGTGAGATCTTCGGTGGAGGTAGGGGGATAGAAACTCTATGTTTCCTATTTTCCCTCGTGATTTCAGGCCGAACGGTGTGAGTTTGAGCGGGTTTTGCCATGTTTGGGTGAAATGCATGTTCGGGGGGTGTGAGCCGTGTTCACCTTTCCAAGCGACGGTTTGTAGTTTGAATGGATTCATTTGAACCCTTGGCATGTTGGGATTCGTTCCCCGCCAGTTTTACGGGATTTGGCCATGATTTGGGGCTAGTATGAGTCTGGTTACCCACGTGACTCGTGTTGGGTTGATTCGTGGGAATCACCTGTTCTTACCATTTTGAGGTCAGTTTGATCCCTTCTGACTTGTGGAAGGATGGTATTGTGGTTAGGGATGTTTCCCCGTCGTTCTAGGATGATTGGGGCATGGAACGACCGAGTTTTGGGTGGTTCTACGATTTTCTTGCGAGAGCGAAGTCGCGGTCCTTCCAGTGACCGCCATTTGTAGAGGCAGCCCACTAGAGATCGCTATTCGGAGCTCCATTGTCGGTTTCGTGTTGCGGTCTCGCGACCAACTGCAACTTTGACTTAGCGGCCCTTGGGTGGCCACTATTTGACGTTTTAAGTCGGTTAATCAGTTTAAGTCAGTTCAGGCTAGCAGTCTAGCTCCTGATCGTAAGGTGGCTTTGGCGGCCATAGGAGGACCGCCTTTCTCAAGAAACGGTCCCAGGAAGACCGTTGGCAGGTTTAGTCGGTTCACTGGTAACGGCCATGCGACTGACTGCCATTTAGTGGTAGTGGCCTTATGGGTGACTGCTACCTGATGTTTAAGTCGGTTTGACCGGTTTGGGGGTTGACTGGGAATAGCAGCCAGGCTATGACTGCTACATCCAGCTTGCGGCCCTGAGGAGACCGCCTTGTACAAGTAGCGGCCTCAGGCAGACCGCAAACCGCCTATTTTTATGGATTTCGTGTCTCGGGTTTCCTGAGGGTAGTGGCCATGGACATGACTGCCACCCCTAGGAGTCAGCCCTTTGAGGACTGCCAATGGCAAGGTGCGGCCCTGGTGAGATCGCCATTTGCCTGTTGCTCTACGTTGATGGTAGCGACCCTTTGGATGACCGCCATTTTGGTTTAGCAGCCAGGGGTAAGACTGCCACCTGCCAAGAGTGTTGTTTCAGCGTCGGTTTGGTTTTCGATTGGTTTGGCTTGGACTCCAACGTTAGCCCTTGGTTCAGAGGATGTCATGGACGTCCTGTGAGGTATGTGACCATGCTGTTGGGTGTCCAAAAGAGCCGTAATATCGAGTAGCGTGCTGTGTTACTTCGTGGATTGTTATGGTTGTTGGTCAACTTGGTTGTGACCTAGTGGTTGACACATTACCTCATGAGTATCTCATCCATCTTGCGAGGATCGAGACCTAGTTTTGGGAGCTTGGAGGTATCGTTGTACATCAATTTACGTGCCATGTGGTTTGAGGGCTTCGATAATCCCTCATGTTCCGTGTTTCATGTTATACGGAATTGTGAGTCCGGCTGTTCTGTGCTATCGTCCATAATGTGTTTCTTGTGATTTTTGGCATAGGGACTAGGCTGATTAACAACGTGTTGCTGTGATATGTGCGACGATCTTGACCCGAGTCTTGTGACTCAAGAATCATTGTGTCAGCAGGTCTAGTTGATTGTCCTGAGTCTGGTAGTAGTTGTATACTATATTATTATCCGTTGTACGTGCGACATGTGTGTGCTTACCCTGTCGGTA
This sequence comes from Amorphophallus konjac, assembly GCA_022559845.1. Taxonomy (NCBI): domain Eukaryota; kingdom Viridiplantae; phylum Streptophyta; class Magnoliopsida; order Alismatales; family Araceae; genus Amorphophallus; species Amorphophallus konjac. The sequence goes on along the minus strand of CM040124.1, from coordinate 102,438,179 downwards.
CTTCGGTGTTTGCTATTTTGAGTCTCTGTGTCTAGTGAGTCTCCACTAGTCGTAGCCTGACGACACTTTCTATGTGTCGACCCACCTGGGAGTGGTGACGGGGCGAGTCCCGGTTGAGACGGTTTGTAGGCTGGTTGCTGTGGGCTCCTTTGTCTTGCCGTGAGAGTACTATGGGAGGGGAAAACTAGCTAGAGGCCTGGCTGAAGACATTGAGCTTGTGTGTGCACACATGGTCAAGGGCATTGTATGAGCACCGACGAGCGTGACCCTGACTAGTCACTCGTTACTTGGTACTTGGTTCCTGTTGAGTGTCTTAGTTACCACCAATCTAGGCTTGTGGGAGACACTTATGGTGCAGTGTAAGACGTCAGTGGACGCATCTAGCTGTTCTTCTAGTGAGGAGGAGCTTCTGTCACTTGACGCATGACTTGTGCTTTTGTAACTCATCCGGGTAGCCTGTGCTTGGCTTCGCTCGAGGTTGCGGTTACTGTAGCATACACGATCGTGAGATCGTGTATGTCTAGTGCGTTTGACCGTGTAGGTCTTTTGTAAGGCCTTTGTCTATTTCTGTAGGCTTTCATGATAGGGTTTCGTGATTTGACAATGGATCGGTAACTCCCGACCTTGTGAGATTGGGGTTCACCTTTCTGTTGCTGTTAGGAGTAGCTTGCGGCTCAGCCGTGGTTCCTTCAACTTTTGTCGTGGTGGCTGTCACTTCCGTTGTTGTTGTTGTTCCTACTCCTACTGTTACTACTTTGCTATAGTTGTTAGCACTACTGTTTATCGCTTTTGTTTCGTGGTAGGGTTCTACGGGATCCGTACTCAGCCAGTGATACGAGGCTCACCCCTGACTTTTCAGGTGTAGCTGTTCTTCCTCGTTCTTAGAGGTGCAGTGAGTGATTCTTAGTGCTAGCATAGCCAACGTCGGGCTTCCCCCAACTTGAGAGTACGTTCTCTTTCCTATTGTACTATACTTTGGTTGGACTAGACTCTGTTAATTTTAATTGTTATTGAAAATGTAATTTTATTTTTGCCATTTTAGCAATCCTGATCATAGAATTTAATTTCTTACTGCTTTATCTGGAAGTTCAATGTACTCTCACATACCTCTCTATCCCTTCGGAGCTTTCTCGCTCTTGGGAGGCCTCTTGGAATCTAAGTGGTATCAGGTTTACCCAGTATCCGGAGACTGGGTCATCACAGTTGGTATCAGAGCAGAGTTCAGAGTTGTTCGGAGTTTTTCTGAGCTAGCTGAGCTTGTGTTTGTGAACGTACATGGGAATTCGAGATATTGCAGTGCTCAGAGTCCATAAGGTCTAGTACGGTTGGTAGCTGGCATAGGTTTTACGATTGTTTATCGCTTTACTTTCGCGTGTGGTCTTGTGCGTGCTGTGTTGGCACTGTGCGAGATGGCTTTGCTCTTGTCAGGTTCTGATGGAGCGTTCTTCTTTTGTCATGGTGTTTGTCTCATTGTGTTGCGCTTGGCAAAGTTCGCCGGCAGGCATGAATCTGTGATGCGGTGTTTGAGATTTCTCTGTGGCTTGTTCAGGTGGCTGGTGGCTTTATCATTGGTGTGATGGCCGTGCATGTTCTCTGAGGAGATTAATGTTGTTTTGGCCGTCTGAGCTTGAGGTTTGTTCAGCCCCTGAGGTGTTAAGGTTGCGTTGAGGTGGTTGTTGGATACCTTATTTGAGAGAATGCTCGGGCGAACCTAGGATTTTCCTTCTTGGTGAGCTACTGTTAGTCGAGTTTGATTCTTCTCATCTTGTCTTGTGGCATCTTTTCGAGGTAAGATTTGGAAGTGCTGTCTCGGTGAAGCCTTGTCCTCTGTGTCTGCCTATGTGTGGGCTATGCTAGTTTTGAACCTGATCTGCTCTCGTTTCGGCGGTGGCCTGGCTTTGGACCCAGTTTGGAATTGGGGGCCGTTGTGCACCGTGTTCGACGTACCGTGTTTGGCTACTATTGTGTTGTGAAGGATCAGTAATTGTTTCAGGACGTGAGGATAAGCTGAGATTAGCATTCTTTGTGGCTTGTGTTGTGGCTCTTGGCACGATGGTTTGCACTATGGCGACTTGTGATGGGATGTTAGCAGGATCGGTACGCGAGCCATGGTATATTGCAGTTTCGTGAATTGTGATGGCACCGAGTGTGTGCTGAGATGCAGATGCCGAGTTGTTTCTGATGCCTGTGTGTGTTGTGTTGAATGCGCAGCGAAGCGTGTGGGCTTATAACCCACTGGTCAAGGATCGTTTGGTTGGAAGATTCTGACCAGCCGAGAGGTTTGTTTCCTCGGTGTGACATCTTTTTTTTTTTTAAGGGGAAAACCCCCAAAGGGTAATATTATTGATAAAAATAAAGAGACATTACAAGAGGCGAATGCTAGGCATGCCTAGCTTATCTAGACGGGCTGCACCTTTGACATTCTGAGGCAGCTCATGACTAAAATAAAAAGAATTGCACTTAGTGGAGCACGCTAAAGACGCTAACAGATCAGCAACACAATTGGCTTCTCTATAGATGTGGGTAATTAAGTGATGAGAAGGAAGAATGCTCCAGATCTCTCTGAAAACTTGAAGGATCACCCAAGGGCATTGAATACCTTTTGTGATAGCCTGCACCAATATGTTGGAATCACAATCAATAAAGAACATGTCACTAGTGATGGTAAGAGCATATTTAATGCCATCCAAAAGCGCCCTAGCTTCAGCAATAAGACTGTTTGATTGGCTGTAATAGTGAGAAAAGGCAAGTAAGACCGATCCATGGGAATCTCTTATGACCCCACCGCCACCTGAGTCACCAGAAGGTTTGCATGAGCCATCAGTGTTGATTTTAATGAAGGGCCAAGGAGGAAGAATCCACTTCACAATCTTGAGGCTTGGTTTAGAGTTAATAGCAGCCTTTAGACCAAATGCCTCTAGAGTGATCCTTTTCTTGTGATGTTTTTCCTGGAGATCAGCAAGACTGCAGGCTTTCTTGACATTAGATATAATATTATGGAGCATGCGGTTTCTGGATATATGTTTCCCATCATACTTTGAAGAATTCCTGGCCTTCCAAAGCTCCCACAAACCAAAACCAATGACAGCAAGAATAAAGAAATCATGAGCAGATTTTTTCTTCAGTTGAGAGGTGGTTACCAGGAGAGTGGATCTGATGGAGGAGCCATTAATCTGCAGCTCAAACTTGCGAAAATAGGCCCAAATATAGGAAACTGTCTCACTACTAAGGAAAAGGTGATTAATGTCTTCCACACAGGGGCTGTTACAGTAATGACATTTGGAGCAGAGGGGAACACCAGCTGCTTGAACTTTTGTGTCAACAGGAATGCAGCCATTGATGATTTTCCAAAGGAACACAGAAATTTTAGTGGGCAACCAAGCTGACCAGATGTCAATCCAACTTGACAGCATAGGAGTGGGACATCGTCTTGGCTATGTGTGCCTTGATGTTGTTAGTTGCTATGCTATTGCTTGAGGCATTGTAGTTGTTGGCACTGGCATGTTTGAGATTTGGGGAAATTTGTTAGCATATATGCTAGTCGAGTACCCTTTTCTTTCTCTATTTCTTGGGAGTTGTGCTCTCGGGACAGATCGTGGTCCTCAAGGTGAGTTCTCCGAGATTGTTAGTGGGTCATTGTTGGTAAGCTACAAGCGGCTAGTACATGTCAGCCGTGTGTTCAGTTGTAATTGTGCCTTGTTGTGACCCAGCTTGTAGTTGTATCCCGTGGTTCTGTGTTGAGAACGGAGCCGAGATTCTGCAGGTGTTGTTGTTTGGTGGTTTGTGTTTATGTTCAGCTTGGGAGGAGTTCCCTGTGAGTCTGAATTTGGTATTGTGTGGACCGTGGTCTTGTCGGTTGGTTCTGCTGTACTCTTCTGCCATAGTAGAGTTGGCGTGCAACTCGAGTCAGATGTAATGTTTGAGTGAGGACTGACTTGATTGTGGTTGTGGTCCAGTGTTGCCATTGGCATTCTGCATGCCAGATCCATTTGTTATTCATGGCGTGGAAGCCGATGGTTGGAGCAGTTAGCTGAGATGATTGTTTTCCTTGAGAGAGCTGATGCTTGTTTCGTCTGCCGAGTGTGTATGTTATGAGTAGCTGTTTCGTTGCATGGGTCTTGTCTCCTTCCTCTGTAAGACGAAAGCGATGATGCCCTGTTTCAGAGGTGCCGGACTTGTGTTCCTTTATGTGCCATGCTCATTCTATGGATCGTTGTGCCTTGAGATCCGGAGCATGTGCCTATGATTGTGGTCTGATAGTGTTCCTCTGAATTATGTTTTTTGAGAATCGTGTTTTCGTGTTTTGTGTTTGAGGTTTGACTGATGCTTGGAGAGCGTGGCCAGCTTTAAGGGTTTGTTCTTCCCTGTCCCTTATTGGCTTCTTGAATTTCGAGGATGAAATTCCTTAAAGGGGGGAGGACTGTAATGTCATGGATTCTTCAGATCAGAATTGGAGAGCTTTCGGAACGCTTTCGTGGGTCATGAAACATATTTTACGATCCACTCGGGTTTTTCTCTTGTATAACTTGCGGAACCCTGTGGAGAGTGAACCGTTGAGTTTTACGACTCTGGGACGCTACAAGTGCATTGTGCTCTTTCCGAGGATCGCGAAGACTATTTTTTCATATTTTTTTGAATTTATAAAATTTCGTGCATAAAATCAGATTTTAGGAAAATTACTAATTTTCCTATTTTTCATTTCTTCTTAACCCTTTCTCTCTCCTCTCTCGTTCCTCACGATCTCTCATTTCTCTCCCTCCGTTCACTCTCCTCTCTTCTGCTCTCCCCTGGGCGCGCGACCGGCATGGAGCTAGGTGAGGCGGTGACGGCGTGGAGCTGTCCTGAGGCGTGATGGCACGAGTATCGGAGCGTGGCGTTGGCGCGATCCCGTTCGTGGATTCAAAGCCGACACGGGTTGTTCGTGTGATCATTTTTGACGTGATTTGTCCGTTTCAATGCGTGAGATCTTCGGTGGAGGTAGGGGGATCGATACTCTACCTGTTTCATGCTTTCCCTCGTGATTTCAGGCCGAACGGTGTGAGTTTGAGAGGGTTTTGCCATGTTTGGGTGAAATGCATGTTCAGGAGATGTGAGCCGTGTTCACCATTCCAGGCAACAGTTTGTACTTTGAATGGATTAATTTGAACCCTTGGCATGTTGGGATTCGTTCCCCGCCAGTTTTACTGTGGCCATGATTTGGGGCCGATATGAGTCCGGTTACCCACGTGACTCGTGTTGGGTTGATTCGTGGGAATCGCCTATTTCTTACCATTTTGAGGTCGGTTTGATCCCTTCCGGCTTGTGGAAGGATGGTATTGTGGTTAGGCATGTTTTCCCGTCGTTCTGGGACGATTGGGGCGTGGAACGACCGAGTTTTGGGTGGTTCTACGATTTTCTCGTGGGAGTGAAGTAGCGGTCCTTCCAGTGACCGCCAGTTGTAGAGGCGGCCTACTGGAGACCACTGTTCAGAGCTCCATTGTCGGTTTCCTGTTGCTGTCTCGCGACCGACCGCAACTCTGACTTAGCGACCGTTGAGTGTGAAGTCTCGCGATCAATGACACCCAAGAGGGGGGTGAATTGGGTGATAACAAATTTTACGAAAACTTTTGCCTTTTTACGAAATATGTCATAAACAATAATTAGCAATTGAAAACTAATTAACCAATTCTCTCAAACTTTCCGTTCCCACACGACCATACAACGAAAACAATCAAACCACACAAATAACACACAATGCACATCGGTTTTTAAGGTGGTTCGGATGCAACGATGGAAATCCTACGTCCACCCCTCACCAAACCCGGTGAGGCTTCACTCGGGGATAAATCCCCAAACGGAGACGACGCTCCAAACACACACGCAGGACGATGCCTACCTACACACACGGGGACGTGCCCCAAAACACACACACACACACAGAGATGAAGTCTCCAACACGATCCAACAAGCAGATCAACAAAATAAACACCCACTGCCACAAGTGCAGCACTCCACACACACAAACATAAGATCTGGATAAATCCACACACACACACGTAGTTTTAAGAAGAACTACGCACACACGAATAGAACACCACGACCACACTTGATCCAAAAACACACATATATCTTCAGATTACAAAGAACAAGACTTGAAATTCAAAACACCAAGATGAATAGAGCAGAGTTTAGAAATCTCCTAATTTGGTTTCCCCCTTAATGTATGATGTAGAACTTGGAACAATGCTTCCTGCTTCACTTAAATGGCTTGGTTGATCTCCCTTGAATGCTTGCTTGCTTCTTCACTTCCTTGAAGGTTGCTAGCTTCAGATGTAACCTTGAATCACCTTGGGTTGATGGAGAGATTTAAGGATGCAAATTTGATCTCCCTTGAGGGCTTGCTTGCTTCTACACTTGCTTGGAGATTGATGGCTTCAGATCTAACCTTGATTCCCTTGAAATGGATGAAGAACTCCAGCCCGAAGCACTGTTCACAGAGGTGCTACAGTACCCGTGAATCACCTCCTCTAGCCTCCCTTGATCTCACTTGTTCCAATTGAAGCATTAGGGTTTCCAACCCTTCTTGTGTAGGTTTTATAACCTTTGAATGGTCCTTGGACATCCTCCAGACCAGATCCATGTTTTGTGGATGATTGGGTGTCATTAGGATTAAAGAAATACAAGGAGAATGGCTCTTCTCGAAGTGGAAAACAAAGTCAACTTTTGTTGGCTCGGGGTTGGCGGTCGACCTGTGGAAGCTGGCGGTCTACCGCTACTGAGAAACCCTGTAGAAATTTGATTCATGGAATTTTTGGTCGACCGCTACTGGGCTGGCGGTCGACCGCCACTGAGAATCGTGCAGATAGTGGGTTGCTGGCAGGGGCGGTCGACCGCCCCTGAGCTGGCGGTCGACCGCCAGCTGGGCAGACTCCCGGGATTCCCAGTTCAGTCCGTTAACCCGTTAGCTCAACCGCTTAACTCCTTTAGTAGCCCGTTCTCATCTGTGGCATCGACTTTGGCAGTCTTGAAGGTGTCAACTGAGTTTTTGACCTTGGGTTCTCTTGGTTATGCTTCTTTGTGCATCGACCGTGACTATATAAAGTGTCGACTGGAATGACATAGTCCAATGGTTCTTGACAGTAAATGACATATACCATTTGTTTTGGATTGTAGAACAGCAAGGTGCTTATCCACACGTTAGGTTCATCAGGTGACTGCCATGAGATTATAAGTTTGATCTTGCAAGCAAGATAGTTAAGATTTACACCATGCGTGTTCACATTGAAGAGGTTATGAAACCTCTTGCCTCTTGTAAAACCAACATATGCAAACCAAGCATCAAGACCATGTAAGCATTTTCATTTGCCATCTCAACCATACATTGACAACAGAAGCACGAGCAATCAACCACAAGTTTAGTTATCATCACTTAATCACACATTAAGTTTAGTTATCATCAAAACCATAACTTAACAATCACAACAATCATCAAAACCATAACTCAACAGAGTGACCGCTATTTGTCGCTTTAAGTCGGTTAATCGGTTTAAGTCGGTTCGGGCTAGTGGTCTAGCTCCCAACTACAAGGTGGCTTTGGCGGCCGGCGGCCATAGGAGGACCGCCATTCTCGAGAAACAGTCCTAGGAAGACCGTTAGCTAGTTTAGTCGGTTCGCTAGTAACGGCCATGCGACTGATCGCCATTTAGTGGTAGCGGCCCTATGGGTGACCGCTACCTGATGTTTAAGTCGGTTTGACCGGTTTGGGGGTTGACTGGGAATAGCGACCAAGCTATGACCGCTACATCCAGCTTGCGGCCCTGAGGAGACCGCCTTGTACAAGTAGCAGTGTAACGCCTGAGAATTTTCTAGGAATTTTTTGGGATTAAAAATAGAATTATTGGGCATTTTAAAGACTTAATGGGCTATTAAGAAGAATTAAGGATTTACATTACCCATTTAAAAGCCCTATATCAATTAAAAGGGTTAAGTCCAACTCAAATAGGCCCAAAGACCTAATTCCAAGGCCTTTTTACCCAAGCCCATTAATAGAAATGTAATTTAGGTAAATTATGGATTTTAAATGGGATATGTATATCAAATAGGGGATAAATGGGAGGATAATACAAAAATATGAAAATTTCAGATTTAGTGAAGCCTGGCGGTCTATCGCGCGACCGCTAGACTCACCTAGCGGTTGGTCTATAACCGCTAAGCAACCCAGTTCCGTGAATGGAAGAAGACTTGAAAAAGTTGGGATCTTTGGCATCCAAATCATCTAGGATCGATGTTATCTGTTAATTGGAAGGGTGTAAAAGGTATCAGGATCGAATGTAAGGTCTAATTGAGACTCTAGGTTCGTTCAAATCATCAAAACCCTAGCTAACCCTATAAATAGATCCCAAGTTTCACATGTGCGACGCTTACTTTTGGCTTGCTTGGAACTAAGGTAAGGAAGCATTATTTGAGGTAAGTTCTTCAGAAGATTTCGTTCATTATAGTAAGGTCTAACTTCCCTTAAAATTTTGTTCTAGGAGATCAAGCCTACAAGAAGTTAGAGGCCTATAAAGACACTGGTTCAGTATAAGTAATCCAAGAACTTATGCGAACGACCCATGAAGATCAGTAGATTAGAAGTCCTAAACGAGGTAATTAGGAGATGGTTCTTTAGATTTATTTGTTCACCTTAGTACCCTCTTTCTACCCTCCAATTTTCCTTATCATAGGTGAAGAGAGTCAGGAGTTAGAAAGGCAAGAAGTTGCTGGTTCAGTTCTGAACGAGCAGAAACTAGGGTCGACTTCCAGCCCTAAATTCGAAGTCTAAAGCCCAGACCAGGGGTAGGTTATCTCATGAATGGCTTAAATATGATCTGAGGAGTAAAAGCCCTCAAGTTGTAGTCGATTTCATGCCTTGTACTCGGAGTATTTACTGTTTTATTGGGACTGCACATCTAGTTTAATTTTCCATGCATGAACTTAGCCCTAATGTAATTAAGATAAAAGATACTTGTCTACTTCACATAAACCCATGCATGTTCCTGGTGTATTTTTTTTCTAGCATAGTTTTACAGCATGATTCGATGAATTCCATGCTTAACTTGTCCTAAGTTTAACATTTATTCATTGTTTTATAGTTTCTACCAGACAGGCAGAAAGTGGCCAAAAAGGGACCGAAAGGTAATATTTGCAGTCTAATGAATGACCGTCTGAACCCCTTCCTAGCGGCCCTATGATAGACTACTATAGCCCATAAAACGGTCCTCCCGATACCATTTTTATTTTCTAAGTTTCTGTATTTATGTTAACCCGAAACATAATGCAGAATAGCCTTATTTATCATATGGTAAGCCAAGATAATTAGGTTTTATCCTTGTTTTAAGTATTATATCTATAAACTTGGATCAATTGATGGCTTATTGTTAGTAGATTTCATGTGTCACATATACTTAGAAATTATTTTAACTTAAGTTAGTTTCATGCCAAACATTATACTCTTGTATTAAATCCATGTTTTAAATGGTAGATGAACTGGTTTTAATTGTGGTTTTGATCGCTGTTTTACCTGATTCTTTCTTATCTAAGAGTCATTTTCTTAAGTAGATGGCACATATTCCGGTACGATGTCATTAGATACACTTTGCACATTAAGCATAAAAATCTTAGACTTGTGATCCTCCCCGTTGGATATTCCTTCCATCGAACTAGGTGATCTTGTTTCATGGCCTCCGTAAGACTCCGCGATTCTGGGATTCCCACTAGGACGTCGAACTGGTTATACCCTTAAAACCCAATTGTTAGAAGACACGTAACCGGTGTTTTTAGTGTTTTGGACCTTAGCGGCCTGTGAACGACCGCCAGAGATACTTAGCGGCCCTTTATCTAACCACTAAGGACTCCTAGCGGCCCTGTCTATACCGCATGGTTCCGGTTCATCCGTTTCATCGACCTTGTTTCTAAACGGTCCTGACTAGACCGCATGCCTATCTTAAACGGTCCTATCAAGGCCGCTTGAGTATGTAAATGGTCTAGTAAAAGACCGCTTTATCCTTGACCTTGTCTAACCCGAGGTTTGACCTTTGGGTTGGGTTTTCCTAGATGGACTGGTGGTTGCTTGGAAGTTAACACTTTTAAAAAAAAGGGTATTGATAACTTATGAAAATTAAAGAATGTATCGTTATGCTGCCGATTTTTCTCCATGGCATAACCAAGCTCTAACGCAAATCTCGGAACTCGTATATTCTTAATTGAAGCGTTCTTACTTTGATATTTGTTATCATGGAACCATAGTTTGAACTCGTTACATTATTGGCCATATGTATATTTCTCATGGAAGTAGCTTGATTTATAACTTGAAGATGCAAGAGCGGGCACGGACAGTGTCCAAGTGCTCCACTCTAGTCCCTTCGGCAGACAGTGGGAAACATACTATAAATCATGGGGTATGATGAACACTGGCGTCGCATTACGCTGGGAGTACTTTTTTTTTAAACTGGTGAAATCCACGAATTCTCACGAGGCATTCTTGTGAAATTACATGCTTGCTAGTACATTCTCGACTTTCTAGTGCATAGCCTTCATGGTTACGAAAAAGTGCATTCTTGTTCATGAAAGGCCAAACTTACATTCTTGTTATATATCTGTTCAATCTCATATCTCAATCATGATCATACCATGTTACTGGTGTTACTTTGGGTTTTCACCGCATATTCTATCGTTTTCTTTCGTTTATCTTTATTCTAGAGCTAAAATGTTAATTACTTAAACATTGCCTTCATGTGGATACGAAGATACCTACTGGGCATATGTGCTCATTCCCTACTTTTTCAATCTTTTTCAGGAAACTCTAGTGGGTCGGATTCAGCATATTCAAGTCATGGATCCGAGAGTGATTAAAAGATCGAGAGAAGACTTAGTAGAGTCATAAGTCAAGTCGAGTTTATGTATTTTTTCTTTATTTGAGTCTAGTGAATTGAGTCAAATATCATTGTAACTTGATTATCATTATCAATAAAATGTAGATTTTTGATTAATCATTATGTCCATTCATCTTATGTGTGAATGATTTGCGCTCTGATTATACTGCTCGCTTGAGACGTACTAGCTGACTATTCACGTTTCCAATTATCTTCCGTTGTACATAAATCTCGAGGCGTGACAGTTAAAGTGGTATCAGAGCATAGGTCTTAGGACTTACTGATAAGTACAATATGAAGTGATCTAGAAGGGGAGGGGATGAATAGATCACTGTTTTCGTAGATTTAAAAATTATTGCAGAGTATATTGCTAAACGGAGCTAACCTCGAGTTTTGACTATCGTAAAAGATGCAGTGCAGTTAATAGCTCAAGCAAATAGAAGGCATACCACAATATTATCACGATCAATCACACAAGGGCTCAGAGGATTTTAAGGTGGTTCGGTCCTTCAGACCTACATCCACCCCACACTCAACCTGAGTGTGGCTTCACTAAAGGCTGGGCAACACAGCTTGCCAAACAACTGCTGATACACAGCTTCCCAGGAGAACAACCTCTCCTCTTCCTCCTACCCGGAGGGAACCTCTAGCGATCAGCAGTCACTAGAACCCAGAGACTCACGTCTCTCTTCCTCTTTACCAAGAGGGAAACCCCACTAGTAGCAGCCCTGCTACTAGTGAACCAGAGGTCGAAGACCCCTCTTCCTCCCAACCCGGAGGGTACCTACAAGCAGCTCACCTGCTGCTTGCAAACCGGAGATTGACTCTCCCTACTCCTGATCTCACAGGAGGACCCCGACCTCAGTCCAGAGGATCGGAAACACAAACAATAACGGTTGAAGAAAGATAAGAATAAGAAATGAAAAATACGAACGAAGGAAATCAAAAATGCCAGACAATGGAAACAATGTAGCTCAATATAGAGCAATAGACTTCGGATTTGATCCGCAAGTCAGAACAATTCTTCTGAACACTCTTCTGCTCTCTTTCTATTTCTCTCTGCTATTCTTTTTTTCTTTCTTTTCTTTTTCCTGGATCGAAGGGCTCTCTGTTTCCCTGTTTTCTTCTATGCCTCTCTACTTCGATAACTTTCATCTGAGGACGAAGGATTCTATTTATAGCATCAACAGCAGATGGATAGGGCATGAAATGCGTGTGCCTCCCACGCTCGATCCAGAAGTATCCTGTCACGTGCCTTTATCAAATTGGTTCCTCTTGTCTCGGATCACGTGCAGCCCTGGAGTGTGGAATGTTCTTCCTCGGACCTGTAATGAGATTAAGTCCATTAATACGCTGCATGGCTATTAAGACCAAAACTGCATGAGGTATAGTAACAACAACACGACGTGACTATTTCTCGAGATGTCATAAGAACGACACGAGAAATTCTGTAACAGATCAGATATACAGAAGATAATGACACGAGGTGAGGTTATACGCAAGAGAGACACGAGGTTACGAATGCAAAAACAACACGAGGACAATACGGGCTTACGACAGAAGCCGACATGAAGACTAAAACGAGAGACCAACACGAGGACAGAGTATAAGGAAACGACTCGAGGTGAAAAACAACACGAAGTGAAGTTAGACACGAAGTAAGAAGCAACGACACGAAGTATAGTGGTGACAAACACACACTACATAGAAAAACGACACGAACATAAAAATAATGCTAAGCGAAAACAGTAATCGACATGCGGTGAGAACAACACGAGGATAGTGAAAACAGCACGAGATGAAAGCAACACGGGCTGATAACGACACAAGGTCGAAACAGTAAATGACACGGAATAACACTGCACGAGGTAAAACGACACGAAGACTTAATAATAAAAACGACACGAGGTGGCAATAAAAGAGAACGACATGAAAACAACATGGACTGTAACCGAAACCGACACGAAGTCAAACAGTACAACACGAGGTGTTGTAACCAAGACGAAGTGCCAATCGACCACGAAGACAGTATGCAAAGAAACGACTCGAAGACAGGAATACAAAGGATGACATGGAAACAACACAGTAATCAAAGACTGCACGAGGTGAAAGAACAACACTCAAACAGACGACAACATGGCTAATTCGACACGAGGTGAAAACGCGAAGCAAGAACTACATGATGTTTGAGGAAAAACAGCACGAAGACAGAACATGAACGAACACACGAAGTGTTACCTCTTTAGCAGTTATTTCATATAAAACCATGGATAACTCAAGTGCAAGATATCTGATCAAAAATAACAAGAACAATTAACATAGTGTTGCTCATCATCAAAATACTTAGGGAAGACACACAATCCAACAATCTCCCCCTTTTTGATGATGGCAACACTATATTAAGTGTGAGAGATAAGTTCAAAAGAGATCAATTCAGGATATTTAATGCAGACAACTTAAAGCATACTTGCTTCCTTACTTCCCTTGATGAAACCTGAACACTCCCCCTCACCTGAACACTCCCCCTCTTGATGAAACCTGAACACTCCCCCTCACCTGAACACTCCCCCTCACTCCCCCTGAACACAGCAACAGTTTACCTCAGACTTGATAATAACTAACTCAATTCTCTCCCCCTTTGACATCATCAAAACTAGGGTCAAATATGAAGATACAGAGAAGGGAAAATTGCTGACTATAGAGAGAAAACAGGACAGAGTAAGGCAGATAAATGGAGACTATTGAGATGTTTAGTCAATCAAGAAAGCCATTAATTTTATGTGAGGATTTTTGAGGTACAGTTAGTCAGACTGTGCAAAAACTGTGACTAAGGATTTGCTCCATACACAGAACCAGATTCTAAGCAAGTGAGGTACAAGATACCAGTTTGATCAAAATAAGTCTTTACTGAGAGAGTATTATGTAAAACAGCCAGAAGACAATGACCTGTGGTATTGAGAACAAACAAATCAAAAGCTATACTTCAAGTGAGCAGGATCTTTAAAAATGGTCAAGATCAGAGATAAGTCTGTCAAGTACACCTTTGACATTAAGGAGACACCTTGTTTAGAGGCAAGAATCCCCAGTTACTCGGTGGCAGGACCACATTACCCCTTCTGATAAGAAGACAGAGATAGTATTCTAGCTGGTGTTGACATTAAGGTGACACCTTTATCTGAGGCCAGACACCCCAGTTACTAACCAGATATGTACCATAGCTCTGTATGATCAAGACAACTATTAAGACCAGATGATTACTGCCATCTCATGACATGGGAAGCTTTCACTTCATTGATGAAAAACCCAGTTTCTCAATGAGCAGTTAACAAAGTTGATAACCCTTTTATGAATTTTGTTTTTATTTACCAGCTCTTAAAACCTTGTTAATGAAGCTTGAGTCCGTTTGAGAACAATACACCAGATCCAAGGTGATTCAGACTAAAACACACAATATCTCATTTTGGACTCACCATTGACTAAGTAGGTATGCTGTACTGACTAGATCAGAAGACAGTTACAGTGTATGAAGATTAATCTTGAATTCAGATTTTGATCTCAGTGGGACTAACAGCTGAAAATTCCAACAAGAAATTAGATGAACAGCCTTAAAGAGTAAAGCATCCAACATTTTCTTTTATACACCTAATCAACCTGATTCTCTTATGATGTCAGCAAAATGTCGTTCAGAGTATGTTCAAAATAGGTCAAAGATCAAGACACCTATTATAAATCATCTCCCCCTGAGAACTTGACCCCAATACAGACTTAGCCAAGACAACCCTCAATGCACTTCAAAAAGAACACCATGATGAATATGATAAGCATAATAACACAGGACATGGTATTCAGAAATCAAATCTTCAATCATGAAATTCTGTAAATACCTAGTTCTCTGCGCATAGTGCTAAATTTTTCAGTATCCAGTGGCTTAGTAAAGATATCTGCAATTTGTGAGTTAGTGCCAACATGGATCAACTCAAAAGTTTTCCTTGCTACTTCATCTCGAATAAAATGATGCCTGATTTCAATGTGTTTAGTTCGAGAATGAAGTACAGGATTCTTTGCAATGTTTATTGCACTAGTATTGTCACAAAAGATAGAAGTACAACCTAGCTCAACCGAGTAATCCAGAAGCTGGTGTTTTATCCATATAACCTGTGTGCCACAGCTCCCTGCTGCCACATATTCAGCTTCAGCAGTAGAGAGAGCCACAGAGTGTTGCTTCTTGGATCCCCAAGAGACTAAGCACCCTCCTAGAAATTCGCAGTGACCACTAGTGCTCTTCCTGTCCAATTTACATCCTGCATAATCTGCATCAGTGTATGCAATGAGATCTAAGTTACATGATGCAGGATACCAGAGACCTAGATCATGAGTGGCAGATAAGTATCTAAAGATTCTCTTTACAGCTGCCAGATGCAATTCAGTAGGTCTAGCCTGGTATCTGGCACACATCCCTACACTAAATTGAATGTCGGGCCTGGATGCAGTTAAGTAGAGGAGTGAACCGATCATACCTCTATATAGTTTAGCATCCACCTCTTTACCTTTTTCGTCTGAATCCAGTGAAGAGCTGGTACTCATGGGTGTTGAGATTGTCTTGAGGTTGGTCATTCCAAACCTTTTCAGCATCTCCAGAGTATACTTGGTTTGATTTATGAAACAACCATCCTCCATTTGTTTGACCTGCAGCCCAAGAAAATATTTTAGTTCCCCAACTAGACTCATTTCAAATTCTTGGGACATAGACTCAGAAAAATCTTTACATAATTTTGAGTTGTTAGATCCGAAAATGATATCATCAACATATACCTGGACCACAATTAACTCCTTTCCGAGACTTTTGGTGAAGAGAGTTTGGTCAACCTTACCTCGAGTGTACCCCTTGCTCACAAGGAACTCAGAAAGTCTCTCATACCAGGCTCTGGGAGCCTGCTTCAATCCATAGAGGGCTTTATTCAACCTAAAAACCATGTTAGGCTGAACAGAGAAATTAAACCCAGGAGGTTGTTCAACATATACCTCTTCCTTCAATAACCCATTTAAGAATGCGCTTTTGACATCCATTTGCTGTAGTTGAATTTTTCTAGAGCATGCAAATGCAAACAGAATTCTTATAGCTTCCATCCTAGCTACTGGTGCATAGGATTCATCAAAATCCACACCAAATTCCTGACTGTAGCCTTGAGCTACAAGTCTTGCTTTGTTTCTAGAGATAGCACCATTTTCATCAATCTTATTTTTGAAGACCCATTTAGTGCCAATGACATGAGTGTTTTCAGGTCTAGGAACTAGTTTCCATACATTATTTTTCTCAAATTGATTTAATTCTTCACCCATGGAGGATACCCAAGAATCATGCTTTAAAGCCTCTTCCACAGTCTTGGGTTCTACCTGAGATGTCAAAGCAGCTAAGTCCTGTTCTTGGACAGTTCTAAAGTGAGACCTTGTCCTAGTGGGATCATGCAAATTACCTATGACATTTTCACTAGGATGATCTTTGTGAAATATTACCTCACCTGAGGGTTCACCTACTTCAGTTGCTCCTTCTTGTTGTAAGTTTTCTGGTTGTGCAGTTTGCTGCATCTCTCCTACTTCAATTTCTTCAAGAAATCTCCCTCATCAGGTGACTCCCTGTCATCATTTATCCTTTTGTCAGATAGAACATTCTCATCAAACACCACATGAGGTGTTTCTTCAACAGTTTGCTCATCTTTATTGAAGACTCTGTAAGCCCTAGAGGTTTCTGAATATCCGAGAAAAATTCCAGGAGAGCTTCTTGCTTCAAACTTATCCAAACCATTCTTACCATTATTGTGGATAAAGCATTTGGAACCAAAAATTTTAAAGTAAGAAATGTTTGGCAGCTTACCCTTGAGGAGTTCATAAGGAGTTTTCTTATGAGTAGGTCTTACCAATGCTCGATTTAAAATGTAGCATGCTGTATTTGCAGCTTCTGCCCAAAATCTCCTTGGAAGTCCACTCTCAATTAGCATAGTCCTGGCCATTTCAATTATTGACCTGTTTCTTCTCTCAACAATTCCATTCTGCTCCGGTGTCCTGGGAGAAGAAAATCTGTGAGTCACTCCCTCTCTTGAGCAAAATTCAGAGAACGAAGAGTTTTCAAACTCTCCTCCATGGTCAGACTGAATTGTAATGATATTATGTTCACCTTGCAGTTTGATTTTATTAAAAAGTTCTTCAAAGTGAACAAAAGCATCATTTTTATTTGCTAAACAGAACAACCAGGAAAATCTAGTGAAGTCATCAACTATGACTAGACCATATCTCTTACCTGACAAGCTTTGTATTCGAGTAGGACCAAAGAGATCCATGTGCAAGTGCTGTAGTGGTTTAGATGAGAGACCCTCAGTTCTCAACTTAAAAGTTGCACGAGTCTGTTTACCTTGAGCACAAGCATCACAGAGCTTGGACCCTAACTGGAATTTTATTTTGGGCAAACCTCTGACTAGGTTATAATTAGACAGTTTATTCAAGGTAGACACACTAGCGTGGCCTAGACGCCTATGCCAGTCAAAAGCAACCTGTTCAGAATTAGCAGACAGACACAAGTTTGTTTCAGAATTATCATCAAGATCAACGATGTACACATTATTTACTCTATGACCTTTGAACATGATGTTATCAGAATTCAGCTCAAAAACAGTGCACGAGTTGTGGTCAAAGAGTACCTTGTGTCCTTTGTCACAAAGTTGACTTATACTTACCAAGTTGTGCTGAAGTCCTTCTACAAGATACACATCTTCAATGGAGTTAGTGGAGGACTTACCAACCGTGCCAATTCCAATTATTCTTCCTCTGTTATTTCCTCCGAATTTGACCAAGCCCCCAGACTTCATTTTTAGTTTGCTGAATTTGGACCGGTCTCCTGTCATGTGCCTGCTACAGCCGCTGTCAAGATACCACTTGTTATGCTCAGCTGCCAGGCTGACCTGCAAAAATTCAGACAGAGTAATGTGGGACCCAATTCAAATTGGGTCCAAAACTAGTTTTCTGATTATGCAGAAAGCACTTGGGAATCCACATTTGTTTTATAGTTCTCTTCAGTGGATTTATGTGGGTTGATTCTTCCCTTTTGTTATTTCTTGGTGGGTGTTGAATAAGCTTATTCCTATTTGAACTATGCTGTTTCTGAACAAAGACATTGTTGGTTGGCCTCTTAGAAGATGTGCGTGTGTGTTTAGCATAATTCATGTAAGCATTTTTACTCCAATAAAATTTGTGCTGAAACTGATGATCGTTGCCATGCTCTAATTGATAATTAGCATGATGAGTTTTCTTAACAAAACTTTTCGCTCTTTTTGTGGCCTCTATAGGACTGGTCCTGTGAGGACCTTTGTTCCACGCCTGCTGTACATGAGCAGTGCTTGTCTCAGGATTTCCTGACTTAGACTGCTGACCAGTGGAGTGAATGAATTTACTGGTCGAAGACTTCATTGTAGAGACAGATTTGGAACCGGATGGTGTTTCCAGTTTCTCCTTGCCTTTGGCGGGGCAGAACGTGATAGTCTTAAATTCAAAGGGTTTTTTACTAGTAGGATTGTATCCTAATCCCTCCCTATTGAAGTTTACCCTCGACCCCAGAAGGACATTCGGGTTGTTTCTCCCCTCTGTAAACTTTTCAAGCACCTTTTCTTTGTCCTCAATCTCCTTCTGAAATTCATTGCATTGGTCCTGGAGTTCCTGATTAACTGTTCTAACTGCCTCATATTTTTCAGCCATCAGTCTAATCTCTCCTTTAGACTCTTCAGCTTTACACTTCAGCTCATCTATTCTAGCTAGATTCTCTTCTCTTTCCATTCTCAACCTCTCAATCTCACCTTTAACCTGATCTAGCTCAGTGGCCATCTCCTTGGTTTTCATGCTATTAGTGACAATAGAAGAGTGTTCTTCAGACAGAGAATGAAACTTACGTCTAAGCATTCTATGCTCCTTGTTTAAACAATTATATTTACTTAACAGGTCGCCATAGGCGTCCTCCCAATCATCCAAAGTAAAATTCTCAAATAAATTTGTTACCTCTTTCTCATGGTCGGCCATGAGGCAGGTCTTCTCTTCATTTTCACTGGACGAAGTGGCTTCTGGGTCCTCCTCCTCATCGCTCCATGTGCACAGCATGGCCTTCTTCTTCTTGTGCACCACATTCCTCTGGTGTCCTGGAGCCTTAGCTTGTAGCTCTGGACATTCACTTTTCATGTGACCGGATTTCTGACAATGATAGCAAGTGATCTTCTTAGCAGACCGGTTCTTCTCAAATCTTCGTTCAGGAGACTTCATTGCAGCATTAAATTTCTTCCTCCTGTAGAATTTTCCTTTTGTTCTTAGGAACTTTCTGAACTGCCTGGTGAGCATAGCTCGCTCATCCTTGTCCAAGTCTGAGAATCCATCAGACCCTTCGCTGCTATCATCACTGCTGCTGCTGCTGCTGTTGTTGCTCTTCTTAGTATGTCGTGAAACCTTCAGAGCAACATTCTTTCCCTTTCTGTCATGCCCATCGTTTCCTCGTGTGAAATTCATTTCATGGGTCATGAGAGAACCAATCAGCTGGGTTACTGTCATGGTGGATAAATCTCTTGATTCCTCTATTACAGTCACCTTGGTATCCCAGACGGGAGTTAGAGACCTAAGGATCTTCCTGACTATGTCTTCTTGTTGAATATCCTTTCCAAGGCCTTTCAGACTGTTGATGATCACAGATAATCTGGCATACATTTCTGTGATCGGCTCCTCTGGCTTCATCTTAAATAACTCATATTGAGTTGTAAGTATGTTGATCTTGGTAGCCTTCACCTGAGATGTGCCCTCATGAATTAACTGCAAATCATCCCACATATTCTTTGCAGTCTTGCACGCTGAGATCCTTGAATATTCTTCCGGATGGACGGCGCACTGTATGATGTTAAGAGCTGTCCAATTCAGTGCGGAGAGTTTGACCTGATCTTCTGTCCACATATCTTCATTCGGTGGAAGGGTGTATGGACCATCTGTAATGACTTTCCATAGCTTGTTGCTTTGGGCCCTGATAAAGACCTCCATCCTGTTCTTCCAGAAGAAGTAATTATTACCATCAAAGAAAGGGGGGCGGGTGATAGACTGCCCATCAGCTATGAAACTGCGCGGACCATTGGATCCGTTTCCCTGGCCGTTGGACCACATTCTGGGAAAAACCTGCTCTGATACCAACTGATAAGTACAATATGAAGTGATCTAGAAGGGGAGGGGATGAATAGATCACTGTTTTCGTAGATTTAAAAATTATTGCAGAGTATATTGCTAAACGGAGCTAACCTCGAGTTTTGACTATCGTAAAAGATGCAGTGCAGTTAATAGCTCAAGCAAATAGAAGGCATACCACAATATTATCACGATCAATCACACAAGGGCTCAGAGGATTTTAAGGTGGTTCGGTCCTTCAGACCTACATCCACCCCACACTCAACCTGAGTGTGGCTTCACTAAAGGCTGGGCAACACAGCTTGCCAAACAACTGCTGATACACAGCTTCCCAGGAGAACAACCTCTCCTCTTCCTCCTACCCGGAGGGAACCTCTAGCGATCAGCAGTCACTAGAACCCAGAGACTCACGTCTCTCTTCCTCTTTACCAAGAGGGAAACCCCACTAGTAGCAGCCCTGCTACTAGTGAACCAGAGGTCGAAGACCCCTCTTCCTCCCAACCCGGAGGGTACCTACAAGCAGCTCACCTGCTGCTTGCAAACCGGAGATTGACTCTCCCTACTCCTGATCTCACAGGAGGACCCCGACCTCAGTCCAGAGGATCGGAAACACAAACAATAACGGTTGAAGAAAGATAAGAACAAGAAATGAAAAATACGAACGAAGGAAATCAAAAATGCCAGACAATGGAAACAATGTAGCTCAATATAGAGCAATAGACTTCGGATTTGATCCGCAAGTCAGAACAATTCTTCTGAACACTCTTCTGCTCTCTTTCTATTTCTCTCTGCTATTCTTTTTTTCTTTCTTTTCTTTTTCCTGGATCGAAGGGCTCTCTGTTTCCCTGTTTTCTTCTATGCCTCTCTACTTCGATAACTTTCATCTGAGGATGAAGGATTCTATTTATAGCATCAACAGCAGATGGATAGGGCATGAAATGCGTGTGCCTCCCACGCTCGATCCAGAAGTATCCTGTCACGTGCCTTTATCAAATTGGTTCCTCTTGTCTCGGATCACGTGCAGCCCTGGAGTGTGGAATGTTCTTCCTCGGACCTGTAATGAGATTAAGTCCATTAATACGCTGCATGGCTATTAAGACCAAAACTGCATGAGGTATAGTAACAACAACACGACGTGACTATTTCTCGAGATGTCATAAGAACGACACGAGAAATTCTGTAACAGATCAGATATACAGAAGATAATGACACGAGGTGAGGTTATACGCAAGAGAGACACGAGGTTACGAATGCAAAAACAACACGAGGACAATACGGGCTTACGACAGAAGCCGACATGAAGACTAAAACGAGAGACCAACACGAGGACAGAGTATAAGGAAACGACTCGAGGTGAAAAACAACACGAAGTGAAGTTAGACACGAAGTAAGAAGCAACGACACGAAGTATAGTGGTGACAAACACACACTACACAGAAAAACGACACGAACATAAAAATAATGCTAAGCGAAAACAGTAATCGACATGCGGTGAGAACAACACGAGGATAGTGAAAACAGCACGAGATGAAAGCAACACGGGCTGATAACGACACAAGGTCGAAACAGTAAATGACACGGAATAACACTGCACGAGGTAAAACGACACGAAGACTTAATAATAAAAACGACACGAGGTGGCAATAAAAGAGAACGACATGAAAACAACATGGACTGTAACCGAAACCGACACGAAGTCAAACAGTACAACACGAGGTGTTGTAACCAAGACGAAGTGCCAATCGACCACGAAGACAGTATGCAAAGAAACGACTCGAAGACAGGAATACAAAGGATGACATGGAAACAACACAGTAATCAAAGACTGCACGAGGTGAAAGAACAACACTCAAACAGACGACAACATGGCTAATTCGACACGAGGTGAAAACGCGAAGCAAGAACTACATGATGTTTGAGGAAAAACAGCACGAAGACAGAACATGAACGAACACACGAAGTGTTACCTCTTTAGCAGTTATTTCATATAAAACCATGGATAACTCAAGTGCAAGATATCTGATCAAAAATAACAAGAACAATTAACATAGTGTTGCTCATCATCAAAATACTTAGGGAAGACACACAATCCAACACTTACTTATTCCTAAGAAAATGTCATGTCATATGCTAAGTCCAAGGCTGAAGGACCCCTACCTATGAAATAAGGAAAGAAATTCCCCACTCATGAGAGAAATTGGGTAGAACCCGGGATGGGATAGTAATTAGAAATTATCTTTAGGATTAACCTCGCCAATTCCATAGGAGTTAACAAATTATTACTTTTCTCAGGTACCTTATTCTAACAATAGCTCACCGTGTCGATTGGGATGGAATGCAACAAACTGTCGCGGGTCTCACCCAGGCCTTGCAAAATATGGCTCAAGTCGGTTGTAGACACGCCAAATTTGACATCATTTTGAGCATATCTCCTATCACACAGCGATGTCCCATTTGACTCTAAAATCAACTTATTTGAGTAGTTTTGCTCATTTTTCTTGAATATTCAACTTTCCCAAGCTTTCCCACATGTTTTCCTTTTTTTCTAGATTTTTCTAACGTTTTTCTCCATTTTTTCGGGGCTTTTTCTGAAACATGACAGCTTCCTGGGCGCCAATTCTCTGAAACATGGCAGCCTCCTGGGCGCCAATTTGCTGAGAGATGGCAGCCATATGGGCGCCAATTTGATGAGAGATGGCAGCCTCCTGGGCGCCAATTTTTAAGAGATGGCAGCCCAGAGGGTGCCAATTTCATGTAGTTTTCCATTTGGCCCATCTTCGAAATTCAAGAATTAGTGACACTCTAGAAGGTCGCCAATTCTTTAAATAGCGACTGTGCGGAAGGTCGCCAATTCTTTTCTTCACATTTTGAGCCAAAATCGGATTATTTTTGATTCCACGACTTCCCGGAAGGTCGCCTATTTATGAAATAGCGCCCGTGTGTAAAGTCGCCAATTCCCTTGCTATATTTTGAGCTTTTATCTCCATCCAAAACTCGTATAAAATTCTAATTAGCGACCATCTTATGGTCACAACTTCTTTTCAAATTTTGGAAATTTCTAATCCGTCTCGAAACACTTTGGAATTAGCGATGCTTCGCACGGGCACCCTTTTAAAAGCAACCGCCTGTGTGGTCGCCAATTCTTTCAGAGATCCGAACCCCCCTTCTTTCTCTCTTTTGAGCGCCTTTTCACTTGGGAAAGGAGTTCTAAGGCTTTCCAAGGTTGAAGGGACACATGGCTATGATTTATCACCTTCCAAATCCAATTAAAACATGATATCCTAATTTCCCTTGGAATTAATTCTGAATTTCAGCCCTATAAATAGGACCCCTCTCTCCCTTGTGTTTAAGTCGGCTCAACTAAACTAAGGGGAGGTGCTGTTGGATTGGAGGCTCAAGGAGGAGGCTCCCATGTACCTTAAAGCTTCATCTATGGAGTTCCTCTTCCTCTCTTGAAGATTTGGAGCCTCTACATCCTTGAAGCTTCTTCCCTATTGAAGATTTGAAGCCCCTTTGTTGGAGAAAAATCAATAAGCTTATCTTTTCCCGCCTTTCTCTTATTTTTATACACCTAGCATTGCATGCTTCATATTTTTTGTTACTTCTTTTCATCATCTCAACCACGTTGAGAGTCTCCTTTTAGTGCAACACTTGCACACCTCCACTTATACTTTCATACATGATTATTTCCCTCACCCTTTGCATATGGGTTTAAGGGCCAAACACCAATAAGGTGTGTTCATATCCATGCTTTCCATGTTCACATTTATATTTAGATTTTGATGCTACACATCTTTGATTTCTAATCAATATCTTTTGTTGGTGTTTTATTTATTTTGCAAGGGTAATCAACAAAGAGAAACTCTCTTCATCGGCTGGCCGATAGGAAGAGAAGGAAGATGCTCACATCTCTCCGCTTTTAAGGTATTCCGTGATCCCTCCATATTCTTATTTGTTATATCTCTAAGGCCCACGCGTCTCTGGCGATCACCCTCCACATAGCATCCTACGCATGCTCTTTTTGATCCCCCTTTCTATCCCTTTCTCCATGCTTTTATTTTAATTTTCTTAAGTGGATTTTCTTAGAATTTACAAATTGGCGATCAAGGTGGGACCCCTTTTATTTTTCTTTTGATTACCACTCCCTTGGAAACCCACGTGTGCCATCTCCCTTTTGCACCCACAGTGCACCTCCTCTTGTGCTCCACGTAGCACTCTCCCTAAGTGATTGACTAGTTTGATAGATATTTAGAAATTCCATTTATCTATCCATCTATTATTAAAAAAAATGAGCATACCATGTCTTATTTCATGTTCTTACTGATTGCCATGATTCTTATCTTATGATTATGAGTGTTTTTCTTTCTTCCCTATTGGTATTTTTTTCTCTGTTTATGCATTCGGGCTGCTGGTGAGTTTTTGGGACAGGAAGAATTAGCACCCATATAGAGGGCGCCAATTCATCAATTGGTGGCCATTGTAAGGGCGCCAATTCCCTGCATTTCTTTAAAAAAAATTTGGAATTGGCGCCCATCAGATGGCCGCCCATTAAAGAAATGGTGGCATTGAGGGGGGTGCCAATTCGCTCATTCTGAAAAAAAAAATGTAATTGGCGCCCACTCGCAGGGCCGCCCATTCAGGAATTGGTGGCACTTGTCAGGGCACCAATTTTATATGTTTTCACAAATTCTCACTCTTGTCTTACTTATTCTGCATACTTCTAGCATATTGTTCATATATACAATATTTATTCATTGATTTACATTAGTTCTGCATTCATATTGCATTTGGATGGGAGACCTTCTCTCCCCACCCTTTTAGGATACCATTACCCCTTCTTGGTTAAGGAAGCACCCTCCATTGAGCACTCCGTCTCTTTAGATTGGAATATCCTAAACTAAGGCCTCCGTAAGTCCCCGCACCCGTGGATTCCCTCACGGAAGCTTGGACAGGTTGTACCCTTTGAAGTCCCGGGTTTAATTGGCCTATGCATGGTGAGAGAGTGTACCTAGTATGCATTGAAGAAAATCACATTGAAACTAGGTTTCTTACCTTGTGTGAACTATATCAAATCTTGTCAAAATCATCTAATTCACCAAGGTCCAAAGAAAAATCATGTGTAAGTATCCAACTTGTGTGATATCTTTGCAAATTATTTTGATTGAACTATTTCTTAAATTTGCATAATGTTTCGCTTGAATAATAAATTTATCATGTCTAATCCAATTTATGTTCATGATGATGATCAACCTAGCATATCTCATAATCCTCAATTTCATAATCATGACCACCACTCATTTAAGGGACAATGTCCTCACTCTTATGGTCTTGCCCGACACATGGGCAATGTCCAATCTCATGGTCCCATGAATCCTACGCGAGCCACTATTTCCCCGGGACCGTCTCCTCCACATGATGAGAAGGTTTCCCAACTCTTGCATGCATTAGATCATCTCACCCCTCAACAAATTCAAGCCCTTAAGGCTATTGTTGAGGGTGCATCTCCATCTCAACCTTTCAATCCCACACGGGTGGCCCATCACCCACCTCCTTCCATTCATACCGGGTGGCCCATCACCCTCCTCCCTCTTGTCATCTGTCTCCTCCATCTACACATATCCCTTCTCGGTTCATCTATCATCCACCGCCTTCTATTCCTCTTCCTCCACGGCCCCAAGGCCCACATGTTCCTTGCAACCCCACCCGTCCAGGTTCTTTTGTGGGTCGGCGCATTAACCCTCCTCCACGGCTTCCACATCAAGCCGCCCCCACAAAGCCGTCATGCCAACCATCCAATATTCATGTCACACCCCTCCAGCAAAATCTCCTTGATAAAATTGCTTCGATGGAGGAACAACTTAAGAGGGTCACAAGCCCGTGACCCACTCCGCCTCCTCCTTCTTCAGTCAATCCTCTTCACGATTTCATGAATAATATCACCAAGATGGAAAAAGATTGGAAGGAGAGGATAGAAAATGGCATCAATGATATGTGTGAGCAAGATATTGAAACTCAAGTGGACGCCGTTCGCCCTCCACTCATCCACCCCACTCATTCATATGGCCCTCCGCCTTCGCCTCTGCAAAATTTTTCACAATATCATGACCCTCTGCCTCCGCTTTTACATAATCATTCACAAAACTCTCCACTGCTACATTTTACACCTCCACTACCCATTATTACGCCTCCACCACGGCGCCCAGTTGATGTTTTTGATGATTATGAAGATTTGGAGCCGGCACAAGATGATGAAGTTTTCCAAGAGAAATCTACTCTGAGTTTCCTTCGTTTTCCTCTCCCTCCATTGCCACCTGATGAACCCACTGCTCAGGATGAAGCCATCGTCCCTAACCATATCTATGAGACTAATTGGTGTTACGATAATGGGTCGATACTCTAATCACCCACACCGGTGCACCATGGTCCTCTCCTATCCCTAATACCTCTCGCCCCATTCGGCGCTTCCTAAGCACCAAACTTTCTTCTTTTATACCTACAATTACCCCACCATTAACCTCCACACCACCGGCTTCCGTCGAGCCTATATTAACCTACACTCCACCGGCCTCCACCGAACCTCCCGCTAAACCTCAAGCCATTATACCTCCTCCTTGTTCGCCACCTAAGGCCTCCACTATCCCCATAACCTCAAAGCCAATTACACTGAGCCTCACTTTGTCTACCCCTCCATCTAAATCTTTACCTGAACCCGTGGCTAATCCTGAGCAGGATTCACCTATTTTTGCACTCGAGCCGATCTCGTTCGCTTCCGAGCAAGGGGAGAAGCCCGATGTGTTTCAACCTTTGCCTCCACTTACCCTTCCACCGACGCTTTCCATTAAACCATCACCATCTATTCAGCCTACCGCTTCACCTCCTTTTACCACTTGGAGTGGGTATATTGTTGCAAACACTTATGTCGAAATGATCAAGAGCCGGGCAAGAGGGATTTGGCCTCAGTTATATTATTCAAAGATCAAGAGTTCATTTACCAGATGCCAATCCGTGTTCTTGTGCCGAGCATGGTTGAGGAGGCCAGGTCCCCGCCGTTGCTCGCCAGAAGAAAATGTTAAGCTTTGATGATGACGGGAGCTTCAAGCGTCATCAGCAAAACTATCAGATATAAATGTATGTTTAAATTATCTTTTATTTTTTGGGCCAGATAGAGTGGGCCTCATATATAGTGCTTTCTTTTGTCATTAGTAATATATATATATATATATATATATATATATATATAAACATATGAACCCACGTTGGAACCCAAGCCCCTTGGGTTTCCTAGGTAGTAATTAGATCTTTTGTCATAGATATACATATATAATGACTACACTTATGTGTACTTGTAAGGGACTCCTTGTAGAAACCCAAGTCTCTTGGGTTTCCTAGGAGGCCATTCCCCTCCCCCACACATTCCCTATTTAAAAGACTTGTAAGTTCACGTTGTAAGGGACAATGAGGTTAAATAGAAATTTTTAGAA
This sequence comes from Amorphophallus konjac, assembly GCA_022559845.1. Classification (NCBI taxonomy): domain Eukaryota; kingdom Viridiplantae; phylum Streptophyta; class Magnoliopsida; order Alismatales; family Araceae; genus Amorphophallus; species Amorphophallus konjac. The sequence goes on along the minus strand of CM040124.1, from coordinate 102,410,614 downwards.
ACAATCCCCCGTAAGGTGTGAAGCCTTGTATCATGTGTTCTCTTCTCCGAGAAGGAGATGGGGTGAGAAGCCCGTGGGTGAGAAGCCCAAGCTACCCGATCGTGAGAGGCGACCCTAACCCTTTCCCCTCCCACCCGCGCAACTCTCCTCCATTCCTGTGTGAGAACCCAGCCCCCACCCTACACTTACACCCTTCTCTTCCTCTTTCCCATAGGCTCAACACCTGTTAGATATTGCCCGAACCCCACCTGTGCCACCCCCACTCGCAGACAGCCCCCACCTCACGTCACTCCACCTCCTGCTCCACCCTCCTTGCACCCCTCCCCCCCTCTAATCCTTAGTTCACACCGACCCCAACTACCGTGTCCTCGCCTGCACTGCGAACACTCGCCCACGATGCCACCTGCTGCACCATCAAACCCCATCCCACATCTTCTCTTCTTCCACTATCTATCACCTACAACAACAAGCACCACGGCGGCAGTCCCGCCCCATCCCCATCCACCCTGCCCCATCTAAAAACCAAGCTACTCCCGTTTGAGGACCCCAACCCCCACCGTAATCCACCCCAACCACCATTCCACCCTACACCATCATCCACTGCCAAGACCATTCTTCACGACTTCAATAGCCTCCCTTGCTTTGCCATCGCTGTACCCATGTAGTGCCCCAGAATTTATGTAATAATTTCTGGATTATTTATAGAATTTTTTGGAATTTATTAGGAATTTATCAGGGCTAAATAGATTAATAAATGGATTATTGGATTAATAAGTTATTATAAGGCCCAATTATGTTAAATAATTAACCTAGCCTATTTAAATAAAATCTAGAAGGTTTAAGGACCAAGCCCATTAAGTTTGGCCCATATTATAGAAGGTTATTTAGCCTTTTCATGTATTTTAAGGATAAATATTATTTTTATAGATAATTATATTGGATAAACGAATAAAAGACTTTTATTAATTTGAAATTCTGCACACATTAGATGTAACGGTTTATCGTACGACTGCCACATGCATGTAACGCACCTAGACTGATGCGTTACACCCTGATAGTTCCGTGAATGAAAGAAAGAGCAAAAAGATTGGAACTTTGGGATCCTATCTACAAGAGATCGACTTGGGAGAGTTTATAACATTACTAAGGACTCTTAGGGATTAGGTTCTGGCAAATTAAGGACTCTAGAATCGATCTAATCTTCAAACCCTATCCAAAACCCTATAAATAGGACCTAGTTCTGAACTGAGCGACCCTTACTTTTGGCTCGTGAAGAATCAAGGTAAGGAGTCATAATTTTGGGTAAGTTTTTTAGAAGCTTTTGTTTAGTATACTTTAGACTAATAGTTCTCCAAATTTCGTGCTAGGAGATCAAGTAACCAAGGAGATTGAAGCTTTCAAAGTTGTTGGTTCGACCATAGTAACCCAGGATTCAGAGCAACGGACCCCTGAAGATCAAGAGATTAGGACGTCTAAACGAGATAATTAGAATTCAATCCTTTAAAACTTTTTAAACACCTTAGTTTCATCTTCTTACCCTCATAATTTCACATCTTTAGGACAAGTGGTTGGAGAGATAGAGCAGCAGGAAGTTGCTGGAAAATCACTGGAAAAGGAAAGCTAGGGCTCGATTTTCAGACTCAAATTAGAAGCTTAAAGCCTAGTTAAGAGGTAGGTCATCTCATGATTGGCAAAAATGTCTTGTTAGGGATAAAAGCCTTCTGGTTTTGATTGATTTCATGCATCATAGATCATGAATTTCATGTTTTAGTAGGACATGCATACATGTATACTCTTAACCCTAACTAAGTTAAAAAGGAACTCTCTTGTCAAATTCAAAGAAAACCCATGCATACTAGTAGGTTAGCCTTCATTCTATCATGTGGAAGTTTATATATGATTTCCAGACATGATGTAAGTTGAGACCTTAGATTTTAATATCTTTTCTACCAGCAGACGATCTAACGCATCAAGGTAAGACCGTCATAATGATATAACAGCCTTACGATAAAACGTCACACCTTCTATGATGTTTGAAGTTCTCTGTTGTCTCTGACACACCATAGATGGAGCGTTACATTATTGTAATGGCCTCACGATAAACCGTCACAGTCACTGTGACGCACCCATTCTCGACCGTCAGGGTAACTGTAGACAGAATGGGAAACTGGTTAATTTAACTTACAAATAAACCTAGTTATCTAAGTTTTGACTTGATTTTATGTCTTTAAGATTATTTATTGATTCATGATAGAAATTGCATAATTTAGATATCTTAAGTTATTTTAAGTTATGTTAATTTCATGTGCCAAAATTCTATAGTTTTATATCTAAATCATGATTTTCCAAAGATGTATTGACGGAGTTTTATCATGATTTCCTATTGTTACACATCATCTCTATCAATAGAGTCATTTCTTTAAGTACATGGCGCATATTCCGGTATGTTGTCCATTAGTTCACTTTGCACTATAAGAACATTATTCTTGGACATGAGGATCTCACTATTGAATATTCCTTCCAATGGACTAGGAAATCTTGTTTCAAGGCCTCCATAATTCTCCGCGAGCATGGGATTCCCACTAGGACGTCGAGTTGGTTGTACCATTAAAGCCCATTGATTACATTACACTATCGATGTTTCTGGTTATCAGTAGTGTAACGGATCTATATTGGACCGTCAGGCACATATAACGGCCCAATATATGACCGTCACATTTCACTGAGTCTATTCTATTGTTCTAGATTCAGATCGTTGTAACGGCCCAATACTGGAGCGTCACGTGAATGTAACGGCCAAGTACACGACCGTCACACTGCTTGAGTATTTTAACCTGAGGTTTGACCAAGGGTTGATTTTTCAAGGTTCTAGATGGCTTAATAATGGTCTAGGACTTATCATATTGATCAAGAAACTTAATATAATAAATAAAAGTTATGAAATGGATCGTTATGCTGCCGATTTATTTCTATGAGCATAACATAGTATAAGTCATTCTTGATTTCTCATGATTCTTATTAAAGCATCCCTTCATTAAATTATTGTTATCATGAGCTTGTTGGAATTGTACATTCTTGGCCATACTTTGTTATTACATGCGTAGAAGTAGCTTGATTTATACTTGAAGATGCGATCGAGCACTGATTGTGTTCAAAGGCTCTATGCTAGTCCCCTCGACTGATTGTCGGAAACATACTATTATAAACCATGGGGTATGATGCTACGACGTCGCATTGCGCTGGGAGTACTTTCTCTATAAATAAGTGAAAATCCACAATACGATACCGCACGACATGACATTCTTGTACATGACTTTCTTGCTTGATATTCCACAGAAATTCACGAAGAACTTGCTCATAAACAAAATATACTGGAGTGATGATTATGTGGCATTGCTACTACATTCTCGTTACATTCTTGTTCATGAAAGGCCAATATCATGTTCTGGTCACGTACTTGATAGTTCATTCTTGCTCTCATTCCATCTTAACGATCATCTTTGTTACTTTAGTTTAATCGCGTGATTGATCCCATTCACATGATTTTACCTTATTTCTTTAGAGCTAAGATGATAATTACTTTAATGATGCCTTCGTGTTGATGCGAAGATACCTACTGGGCAAGTGTGCTCATTACCTATTTCCAATCTTTTTCAGGAAATGAAAGTGATTCGAATTCGGATTTGGGTTATACAAGTAGCGGGTCCGAGAGCGAATAAAAGTGTTGTCAAGATGAGAGTGAAGACTTAGGAAAGTCTATATTGTTTAGATTGAGTCTATGTAATTTTCTTATTTCTTGAGTCTGATAGATTGGAAGAAGTTGAAAGTTTTTATATTTGAATATTGATTATCAATGAAATAAATTGGAGTTTGATTAGAATAGTGTGCAATTACATTTATGTGTGTGATTGTCTTGCTCTCTGATTATTCTTGCTTGCAAGAGGCTTACCATGCCGACTGTTCAGGATTCCTAAGCTAGTGTTCCGCTATAATAAAGGCTCGGAACGTGACAACCCAGGCTCGCTCATGCCCTCCCCCCCGAGCCACTTTCCTGTAGAGCACTGCCCATGCGGTTCTACGCTGGGAACAGGGAGAGGGAAGAGAAGACAGCGAGGGAAGGAGCAACGATCGGCCGACAGTCACCGCACCAGCCTCTTCTCGAGCGCGGTAGCATCCATGAGCACGGCGAGCATGACAAGAGAAAGAGAGGAGGCCAACCTCTCTCCTGTCCCACTCTCATGCCCTCTCTATAGTCGCTCTCTCTCTCTCAATGTTTAGTTGTTGTGACTGTGAGTGAAACAAAAAAAAGGGAAAGCACAACCCATCCCCCGTATCTTCCTCTTTCTCACTCTACTATTTTCTCTCTTCTCCTCTCCCTCTCTCTCTCTCTCATTTTCTGTTAACCATCATAGCAGAACTACAAAGTGAAGAAAAACAAAAGTGTAAAAAGAGAGAGAGAGAGTTACGTGAGTGCGTGACTTGCCATGTTTCTCTCATTTTCTCTCTCTCGTCCTCCTCACATTCTATCTATTCTCTCTCTCTTTATATATCTCTCTCTCTCTCATTATGTTATTTTGAGAAAAAAAAGAATGAAAGGGGTGGCAGAAAAGATTTAGAAAAAAAAAAGAAAGTTATGAAAGAAGGGTGGCAGAGAAGTTTTTTTTAAAAAAATGCGGTAATGATTTTTTTTCTAGAAAAAGAAAATGAGAAGTTCAAGAAAATGAAAATATAAAAAAAGGAGTGAAGTTATTTTCTAGAAAAAACGGGGGTGATGAATTTGTTTCAAAAAAAGTGACAAAAATGATGAGAATTTCAGGAAATAAAAATTAAATAAAAAACAAAAGGGAGAAGGTTTAAAAACATATAGAGGGAAAATATTTTGTGAAAAGAAAAGAAAAGAAAAAGTAGAGAAAATGGAAAATTATTTTAGAAGGAAAAAGAAGAAAATCATATACTCTCGGTTATTGTTTCACATCAAAGTGGTATTAGAGCAAGTTTTAGACTTGTCCCTACTAAGTCTATTCCTAGGGCCATTGCATTTTTACCCGGTGCATCACCTTTGTCCACTAGTATGGCCACCTCATACCCATCACATCCTTCTTCTTTGCCTTTCCCCAAGGATCCCAAACCCCATGGGATTCCGGCTGCCAACAAGGTTGATCGCATCAACTCCCTCATGGAGGCCATGCCCACCATTATTGGATGGCTTGATGACATCGATGCCCGACTCGGTCAACTTGGGAGAAATAGGCCTGCACCCAGACTAAATGAGAGTGACCCCCGAGAAAATCTAGATAACAACTTTTTGGAACTCTTGAAAGCCAAAACCCCTGCTTTTGAGGGATCCTACAGCCCAAACCTTTATCTAAATTGGGAGGTTTCTATGGACCAATACTTTAAATGGTATCTCTTGAACGAAGGGAGGAGAGTGAGGCTAGCCAAAGCACACCTCTCCAAACAAGCTAAAAATCATTCGTTAATTGTGGAGGGTTTAAGGAGGATCCGCGGGGAAGCCCCGATTGGCACTTGGGAAGAGATGAAGGCCGAGCTTAGGAAAACCTACACTCTCCGACCCTCACCTTCCTACTCGGAGAACAACAGCCCGAGGAGCACTCCCACTAAAACCCCACCCGTCCAAACCCTTCCCACTAAAACCCAAGTGGTCCCAGCCTCCGCCTCTCCGTCTACCCCCATGAGGGCCCCCACACCCCAACCTAAACCCCCTCAACCAACCAACACTACTCAAACCCCTTTGCCCCCCGCCTCCGTCCCTCCATCTTCCCCCATAAAGGACACACCTCCCAAGACCAACCAACCCAATCCTCCTCACCCAACCCATCTCCCACTCCCGACCCCAACCCTACCTTGTCCTAAGCGTCCACTACTCCCCCTCCCTACCCTAACCCAAGTCTCCCTTTACCCACCACCCCGGGTGCACCATACACTGACCATCTTCACCCCACCCCCAACAGACCTTCCCATTCCCTTGGGAAAGGAGACCACACCCATCCACACGGGAGTAGATGCTAACCTAGAATCCCTCCCCACCCTCGAGGAAACCCAAGTGCACACCAATGGTGAGGAAGAGCCTTAAATCTCCCCTTCACATAGCTCGGACCTTCAAGAGCCACATGCCTTCACTCATGGCACCATAGCCATAGATGGGCCCCCACTGAAAGGGCTCAAGGTAAACCCTGTTCTCCATAGCTTGCCCTCTACCCATGGAGCGACACCTCCCTATAGTGCCCCTCTCCTATCACACCACTATCTAATCATCTTACCAAGTGGAGATATTAGGGGACCTACTTAAGGGCTTAGCATGGAAAATGGAGTTGACCGGCATGTTGACCACATTGGCCAACCAACCTAGGAGCCTTGACCTCCTACACCTATGTGTCAGATCTTTCACCTCGATTTGCACCGTTGGTTGCTACACTAGCGACCTCCTTCTATTCCTCCCCACACCCGATGAGCCTGACCTTCTCCTCAAATCGAGTTCCTTATATTGGGTAGAAAGCCTAGCCATCCCCTCATGGCCGACCCACCCACCAAAGACTTTGTCGCAATTATTTCCTTAGAGGAGGATGATCCACCACCATATTGTGAGGACCTTGAGGACATAGAGTTCCTCTCTCTTGGTAGCCCTTACCATGATCCCTTCGACCCCTTCCTATACCCATGTGACCCACCCACTTTACTCACCACCCACCTTTCCCTACCCCAACCCACCATGTTGAACCAAGCCCACCCCTACCTAGACTCGAGTTACACCATGGGAGCCATGACTTTGGGCAATATACACTTAGGGATTGAGGAAGTGCCCCACTCCATGCTATCCACCTTCCTTGACCCCTTTGACCCTTTTAAGTGGAAGTTCAAAGGCCAACCCACAAACCCACACATGGAAGTCAACTTTGAGGTAGGAAAACATATGTCTTGGCACCTCGGACCACTTGGCATGATTAGTAAGTTGGGTCCATTTATTCATATCACTCACATGTCAAGTAGGAAGCATGAGTTGTCCATATTTGGGTGTAGAGGCCCTCCCCCATTAATCATTGGTCTTACGTATGTTAGGAGTATTCATGGATGCCTAGGTCCTCCGGCATTCATCACACTCACACATAAGAGGGACACCTATGGATGCCCCGATCCTCCCAAGCTCATCCAAGTCAATGTGGCATTAAAGCATGATAGGGCCATCCATGGTTTCCCTGGTCCACCTTTGCATACCTTACATTTCACACCCACAGCGCATCGTAGTGCATGGCATAAGCATTCACGCAAGCATCTAGCAATGAGTGGTGAGGATCACAAAGAGTGGGAAAAAACTCGTGAGTGCCACTTGGAATTCCAAGTAGATAACTTGGTGATGGATACATTGGAGTGGCTCTACCCTAGGGTCATCTTCAAATCGAGGGCACGAGGACTTGGACCTTTCCAAGTTCCGAGTGACTTTGGTAACCCAGCTTACGGGTTGGACTTACCGATGGGTTTTGGGATTCATCCCACTTCCCATGTGGCGGACTCGGCACCCTATGCGGGCACCGTGGTGGAACCTATCGAGAGTTTCGAGCCTATACCTACCTGTAGACACGCCAAAATTGACGTTATGTTGATCAAATCTCATGTCATTATATAAACGCCCCAAGTGGACTTCAATATTCCTATAAAATGAAGCTTTTCTATTTTTGTGAGTTTTATGCATTTTTCCTGCATTTTCGTGATTCACGACCTGAAGAAGGGCGTTATTTTCAAAGTAGCGACCTGTCATAGGGCGTTTTCAAAAGAAGAGACGACCACAAGTGAGGGCGTCAATTCCTGGTATTATCCGTTAATTTCTGGAATTATCTACTTTCAAAATAAAAAGTATTTTGTGAGTAACGTCCTTCCTCAGGGCGTGTTTTTAATCAACGCCGTTACCTCAGGCGTGCTCCCTTAATTTTTAAACAAAGAAAGTTTTATTTCCAAAATTAAATCCAGGAAGAAACGGCCTTTCCTAGGTCGTGTTTCAAGAAACGTCCTGTGGCAGGTCGTCAATTCATAAATCGACGCCCTGGCATGAGTCGTGTTTCACCCCAGAGTCCTTCCTTTTTCCATCTTTCCCTCACAGTTCCCTACCATCCATGGGACTCTTGCTCGATCTTGATCCTTCCCTGGATGCCTCATTGCCCGTTCTTATCTTCCTTGGTTTGATCACATCCGATTGAAGCACTATAAAATGAAGTCTTGATCGATCGTGTTGAAGGTTAAGCACTCAGAAGGTTGAACATCCAGAACACCCATTGCAGGTCACGAGCAGAGTCCTCTTCATCCTTTGCTGCATCCTTTGCATCTGCTTCCTGTACGCTTGCTTCTTCCCCTGCTGCTTCCCCTCTGCATCCTCCGTTGGGCTGCATCCAGTGCTTCATCCATCTACTTCCATCAACATATTCATTCGGTTTTCCCTTTACTGTCGTCAGGGACAGCAGGGTTTTCATCTATTTATCTGTTTTGTTTTACTTCGTTCGTGTCTTAGGTATACCATCATCCCTCCATTCTTCATATCTGTTCACCCTTCGCATTTGTTCACATCTTGTTGCATCCTTTTTTTTATCATCATACTCTCCCTTCCCTTAAGTCTTCTTAAGGGGTTTAAAAACAACAAAAAAGGAGGTGCGCACGTTGATGTCCTCTTCTCATTACATATTCTATTTGGGATTGATACTATAGCGCTTTGACTGATCCTTTCCTCTTTGCTTGTTTTCGTTGTCCCTTTTTTTTTTACAAGGTAATCAAAGAAGAGAACCCTTCTCATCGGCCGGCTGATTGAAGAAGGAGGAAGTAACTCTACATCATCCCGCGTTTCCATTTCCACCAGGTAATTACGATCCCTTCCCCGTTCTCATCTCTTCTTGAGACCCTCGCGTCTCTGGCGATCACATCATCTCCACATTAGCACCTCGTGCTATTTTTATTGCATCTTCTGCATTGTTTATTCATTGTTATATTTAATTCCTAAGTGTGGATTTTAATCCGATCTACAAATTGGCGATCACGGTGGGACTCCAACTGTTTTCTTTTTAATTACCATCTCCTTTGGCACCCTCGTGTGCCCTTTCCCTTTGGCACCCTCGTGTGCCCTTTCCCCATTGGCACCCACGTGTGCCCTTTCCCCTTGGTACCCTCGGTACCCCTTTACTTTGTGCCCCTCGGGCACCCTCCACCCTTCACTGTGCACTCTGCACACTCCGGGATCAGCCAGTTTGTGTTTACATATCTCCCCTAATTAACGCCTTCCACGAGGGCGTGTTTTGATTTCACGCCCTTCTCAAGGGCGTGTTTTAGTTGATTAACGCCTGCTCCAGTGGGCGTCTTTTGCATATCTCCTGTTGCTTTACCGCTTAATTACTTTATCTGAGAATTCACGCCCCACCCCAGGGCGTGCCATTTCTTTTTAGCGCCTGTCATCAGGGCGTTTCATTCATTTTTCCTGCCTTATTCATACTATCTTGCACTGTCTGAGAAGTCACGCCCCCATCGTGGGTGTTTTATTGAGTATTGACGCCTGTCGTTGGGGCGTGTCTTATTCATTTGACGCCCTCTGGTGGAGGCGTCCTTTCATGACAGCGCCTAACTCCAAGGCGTGATTTTCTTCTCCCTGTGAGCCCCTCACAAAGTTTCACGACAGCCACGCTGCCATTTCTTGTTTTGGTAGTGACCTTTCCCAGGTCATTTTTTTCCCCCTGCTTTGGTAACGGCCTGTTCCAGGTCATGTCCTTCCTGAGTTTCCACAGCACGCTGCTTACTGCCTTATTTGTGATTCACTGCTTGTCATATTGATCTGTCTTGATATATTGTTGTGATTTACATTGGCTTCATTTTACTTGTGGGTTTTTTTTTGGTTGAGAGACCTCCTCTCTCTAGCCTAGGATTCCACACACCTTTCTTGGAATCGGGACACCCCTCCATTGAGCATTCCGTCTCTTTGGACCGGAAATCCCTTTTCCAAGACCTCCATAAGTCCCCGCACCCGTGGATTCCCTCACGGACGCCGGGCTGGTTGTACCCTCGAAGTACCCAGAGTTTAGATATCCCATTCGTTGGTGAAGAGAGAGAAAACCTAGTTGACCCGGAGGTCACACTTGGATCAAAATAGGTTTCATTTGGCAAAAGAGTGAACTATTCACAAATAATCCACTTTAATCTCAAACATCCAAACATTAAAATCTTCCGTGCTTTCCAACATTGTTTGCATAACTTGGTTGGGTTGATTTGATTGAATTGGTTTGATTAAAGTGCCTTTTTTTGTGGTAATTCCTTCATTAAACATCCTCTCTCTTAAGAATGAAACTCCGTTCAGGTAAAATCATCAACATGTCGGGCAACGGGTACTCTTATGATGATGAGGATGAGAATGTATTTGGTCAATATGGTGACCCTTTCCAAGATTCGGTTTATTATGAGGGAAACTATCTCCCTCCTCATCCTCATTACTCACAAATTCATGTGGTTGATACCACTATTCATGAGGCGGACCCTTCGTCTCAAGTTCCATCTTCCGACACTTCGGGGAACCCTTCCCCATCCATTAATGTCACAGATTTGATCCAAGCTCTCTCCCAGTTGGATGACTCCCAGCGGCAAGCCATTCAGGCCGCCTTGAAGGGGAAATCCGTCCCTTCGTCTTCCTCTAATCCCCCTCCGGCCGTGAGTGGCCATCAGATTGTTAATGACCAGGCGGTCTTGCATCCCCCCTCCTCTCGTCCACAAACGCCTACTGCGGCCATGCCGGCCCAGCAGGCGAGCTATTCAGCGGTTAGGCATCAATCTTCCCAACCTCCTCGGATTCTACGAACGCCTATACCGCATTCTTTTGTTCAGAATCAGGCCCCGGTCGAGCCCGATACCAACACTCTCTTGCTTCAGAAGCTGGCCAGCATGGAGGAGCAACTCAAGAAGGTTACAGCGACTAAGAATGCTCCGGAAATTTCTCTTCCTACGTTGCCGGTGTTCCATTTACCACCTTCTGAAATGCCGAATGTTTGGCGATATAATGGGACGGGCAACCCATTCATTCATTTAAAGGATTTCCGATATGAGACTTCCTTCTGGCAAGACAATAAGGCCTCCCTGGCCTACTTATTCAGGAGATCTCTTGAGGGGCCAGCCCTCGAATGGTTTTATTCTCTGGAGCCAGCTGATGCCGGCGATTTTGATGTTATTCAAAGAAAATTCTTGCAAAAGTACAGAGACCGGGTGGGACCTTCCCTTTCTGTTACAGATCTAGTCGCGGAGAAAATGAAGCCCGAGGAGGACTTCATCGTATTTGCTGATAGGTGGCGGTCTATGGCCGAGAAATTGAAGGACACTTTGTCGGAACAGGAGCAAGTGAAAATGGTTATTTCTAACGCAACTCCTCAATTCCGGCATATTTTGGCCATGAATCGGCTGACAACTATGGAAGAGCTCTGTGAAAGAGCTCGTTATATACAAACGTAAATGAAGGACTCGCCCATCATGGGCATGTTTGAGCCGAAGCCTCGGCTATTTATAAAGAATACAAATGTCAATAGCGGGCCCACGACTGAGGGCACTGTCACAAATGAGCAGGTTGGCGTAGTTGGCCACCCCCACCACCAATAAAACCCACGACCTCCGCCACCTCCACAGCAAAACCCCCATTTTGCCTCCACTCCACAACACCACTTCGCACCCCAACCTTCTTTTGCTCCATCACCAAGCCAAGCGCCCCGCACCGACCCTCCAGCACCACCACAATATCATCAAGTCCCTCCGCCTACCAACTATGGCCAACAACAACGGAGACCACCGCTTGGCCCCAAGAGGGCCCATTATCCGCCGCTCCCAGAGAGTCTCCCTGATATTTTTAATGCTTTGATGGCCGCCAACCTGCTCGTCCTACCAAAAGAAAGAACGGTGTGGCCCGCCAATGTCGACACATCCCGTTACTGTGCTTTTCACCGCGCCCCTGGTCACAACCTTGATCGTTGTTTCCACTTCAGAGATCATATTTATGATTTGAATGACCAGGGTGGCATTAATTGGGATGAAATGAAGCAATTCATCGCCACCATGAAAGAAAGAAGGCCTCCTCGGCAACAGCAAAATCAGCAACAACAGCAGCCAGCTCCGCAGCAAGTTCAGCTATAGCAAGCTCCAGCACCCCAGCAGGATATGGGGATCGTCCGTAATCCATTGTCGGAGCACGCTCCTAATCAACACGTGAACCCTGTCACGTCTCTCTACGAGGTGGAGAGAGGGCAGGGATGGCACGAAGAAAACGCCTCTGTCGGGGCATTTCACCATGATCCAACTCAAAATCAAACTCCGCGCCTTTTGCGCACCCCTCCTTCTTCTTCTGTCAATCTTCAATCAGGACGTTCTCTTTTACGCCCCGTCAACCCATCTACCCCCACCAATTCCACGGCCTTGCCGGCTCGCTCTCTTCTCACCCGCTTGCCACCCCCGCAACCTGCCACTTCTTCATCCACCACCAATCCCACACCCGCGCCGTCCAGGTCGCTCTTGCTTCGCTCACCGTCGGCACCGGTAACACTCGCCACCACTACTCCCCCACCGGCAAGGGTACCTCCACCATCAGTGCAACCACCTTTTGTGCCCCGATCTCTCCTTATTCCACCACCCACTAACGCTCCTCGCATTCGGGTATCCCTCTCTTCTCCCACGCCTCCTGCGCGGGTGTCTTCGTCAAATACTTCTCCCATGCCTCCCGCGGGGGCATCTTTGTTAAACACCACTACCGTGCCTCTTACGGGGGCATCCTTTTCATTGAATTCCCCTTTGATTTCCCCCAGCAGGGTCTCTGCTACCAACATTCCTTCTTCTTCTTCCAACCCTCCTCCTATTTCTGCCCCGACAGAGGCGCGTCAAGGCGTGGCGCCGCTCTGCAGTGGACCCATATTCCACCGTATTTTCCCACAGAGAGAGCTAGAGCCCGTGCAGGGACCGCAAGAGCAGGAACAGGAACAAGAATCAGTGCCAGGGACTCAGTATGATCTGTTAAAGCACTTGGACCGCACTCCCGCCAGGATTTCTATTCTTGAATTGATCAAACGGTCCACCACTCATCAGCTGGCTTTAAAGGAATATTTGCAGAAGGTCATGGTCAACGAAGACATTCCGGTCGAGCAAATAGTTACAGTCTTGACACCTGCTAGCAGTCAGCCGGCAATCACCTTCCATGAGCATGAACTAGCACCTCTTCAGGCAAGAAAATATGCTCTTTGTATCACAGTCGACATCAACAAAGTGGCTGTCAAGCAGTGTTTGGTGGATACTGGGGCATCCATCAATGTTTTACCACCGAGCACTTTAAAGCTGTGCGGCATTCCGGAAGATCAAATTCGGCCATCCACTATAACGGTCACTGCCTATGATAATACCAAGAAGCCTCCTCTAGGCATGATCACTTTAAAAGTAAGTTTGGGTCCAGCTTCCATAACAACAGATTTTCACATCTTGGACATGGATCCAACATTTAACGGCATTCTGGGCCGCCCCTACATACAGCAGCTTGATGCGGTGCCATCTACAAATCATCAGTGTATTAAATTCCCCCACAAGGGCCGCATTATCAAGGTGACCAGTATGCCGATCCTGCCAGAGGAAGATATTCATGCAGCTTCATCAGTTCCTTCCATTTGGCCAGCCAACAAGCCACTTTTGTCTGTGCTGGACGTTCCTCGTCCGCAACCGAGGCCGTCTGAGACCGTCACCACAGTTGCTATGACGCCCCTACCTTCCAAGGGGAAGAAGAAAAAGAATATGATTAACACCCCTGGTTGGAACATTCTGTTGAAAATGGGGTATCAAGACGGCAAGGGCCTGGGCGCCAATTGTCAGGACAGGATTAGGCCCATTAAGCCGCAGAAATTGCTTGTACGAGGTGGCTTGGGCTATAAAGGGCCCGGTAAAAATGAAGAAGAGCCATGAGCTTTTATGACTTCTACTTTAAAGCCAGATCGCCAGCCACTCACCTGGATATTAAAGACACATTTTGTCACGGGTGGCATTCATAATGATGAGCAGACAACTATGATTACTTCATTGCTGGATTGTCAGGATGTTCACGCCAGACAGTTTGCTCGTCATATTGCACCACTGGCTACCTACAAGGCCCTGGAGTCTTTAAGACCGGACAAAAGAAGGAAAATGGACGATCCGGAATGTGATTGGTACAGGTGGTTCGACCTGAATGACATCACTATTTCTTTAAGCCGCCTGTTCATGCCGATAGATCCGGAATGGCCGCCACTGATTCAAGAACTGATTGAGATGCCAACTGTGATTGCAAACAAAAGGCAGTTGCTAAATGACTTTACAGATACAGGGGAGCCAGATGTCCCTTTTGAAGAAGGTTTTACCGTGGATAGGCTGTGGGCCGGCCTCTTTTCCCTCACTTCTGTGCATCCATCTTTGCTGTCTTCTTTATATTCCCGTTGGTTTGGTCACGTCCCACGATCACCACCGATCATAATCAACTTGTCTCCCGATTCAATTCAGATTTCCCTCCCGATTCCTCCTTCGCTCCGCGAGCGATTTTCCACACTCTCCATCTCGCCCCTGCGTGGGCCATCGCTAATTGAAGCTTTCTCTGATCTTGCAATTTCCACTCACCCTGCTATTCTCCCTTCACATTGCTTTCTACTTGAAAAAGAAAATAAAAATGAAGAAAAAGATAAAAATGAAAAAAAAATGCCGATTTTCCAACTTTCCAATCCTCCATTTCTATTGAGGAGACCTCCTATCTTTCTCCCGAGTGCGTCCCGACCCAGGGGCCGCTCTTCCAAGATTCCTTGGTAAGTCTTTTCTCCCCCTCCGGTGAGGGGTCCTCCTCTGTATCACCTCCTGTGTCCACTTTTTCACCTCCTTCTTTCCTTTCTAATCAGCCTAGTTGCTCTTCTTCTTCGTCTTCCTCTTCTTCTTTTAATAAAATTCATGGGGTAGATTCACACAAGAAGGCCAAAGGTAAGCAGATTCCTCGCAGATTTTTGTTGGAATTGGCTATCAGATGCCAAGCTTGTTTAACGATCCCTGAGTTTGTGAAAGAGCCAATTATCCTGCCGGAGTTAGAATATGAGGATGCTGATGCTTCTTATGAGGGTTTGGGCGTTTATGAAATTATGAATGATGAAGACCCTATTGAAGAGGGGGATGAAAGTTATGAAGAATATGAGGACGAGGCTGATGCTTTTGCTAGTGGTATGAGAAGATTCGACGAACCATCAGCCTCTGTAGAAGAACCTACCAAGGAAATTAACTTGGGTACTGAGGAAGACCCTAGGATTGTCCTCATTAGCAAGAATTTACCGCCCTCCGAGGAGGAGGCGCTCATTTTAGTTCTTCAAGAATACAAAGACACGTTCGCATGAAGTTATGAAGATATGCCGGATTGGACCCTGCGCTTGTTGAACACCATCTTACACTTAAGCCAGGGTCTATTCTGGTCAAACAACGGTTGAGGCGTTTCCACCCTAGCATGGCTTTAAAGATGAAAGAAGAGGTCGATAAGCTCCATAAGGCTCTATTTGTTAGAGTCGTCCTCTATCCCAACTGGGTGGCTAACATTGTCCCGGTTATGAAGAAAGATGGAAAAGTTCGGATTTGCATAGACTTCCGGGACCTCAACCGGGCGTGTCCTAAAGATGACTTCCCCCTCCCTCATATTGATGTGCTAATTGATAATACAGCAGGATTTGAGACTCTTTCTTTTATGGATGGCTTTTCAGGTTATAATCAAATTCGATTGGCTGAAGGAAGATCAAGAGAAGACTTCATTCACAACACCATGGGGCACTTATTGTTATGTGGTCATGCCCTTTGGACTTAAGAATGCTGGAGCCACTTATCAGAGGGCTATGATGGCAATTTTTCATGACATGATTCATATCTATATTGAGGTGTATGTGGATGATCTGGTTGTGAAATCAAGGACAAGGATTGAGCATCCTGGGGTTCTGGCTATGGTTTTGCAGAGATCTCGAGAATATCAATTGAAGATGAACCCCAAGAAGTGCGTATTTGGCATTTTTTCAGGGAAATTGCTTGGTTTCATTGTTAGCAAGAGGGGAATTGAAGTTGATCCCAACAAGGCAAAGGCCATCAGAGATATGTCTCCTCCTAGGAATTTGAAGGAAGTTCGAGGATTAATCGGGAGGTTGCAATTCATTCGCCGCTTCGTCTCCCAGCACTCGCAGAGGTGTAGGCCGTTCTACGAGCTTACTAAGCCGGGAGTCAAGTTTAATTGGGATGACAAATGTCAGGTAGCCTTTGACGGATTAAAGGATTATTTGGCCAATCCTCCTGTCTTGAGGCCGCCAATTCCAGGCAAACCACTTGTTCTTTATGTTTCTGTCCTGGATGACTCTGTAGGCGCTGTCTTAGCTCAAGTAGATGAGGAAGGTAAGGAGAGGGCAGCATACTACTTGTCTAAACTTCTTAACCCCTGTGAGCAGAGGTACTCAGCCATGGAGAAGACTTGTGCAGCTTTGGTTTGGGTAGTTCAAAAATTAAAACACTATTTCCTAGCTCACGAGGTTCA
The DNA here is from genome assembly GCA_022559845.1 of Amorphophallus konjac. Lineage (NCBI taxonomy): Eukaryota > Viridiplantae > Streptophyta > Magnoliopsida > Alismatales > Araceae > Amorphophallus > Amorphophallus konjac. The sequence continues at coordinate 102,394,050 of CM040124.1, read as the reverse complement.
CCTCATTGCACGCATGAACCCAATTAAATTCCTCCTTGAAAAATCTGTCCTCACTGATCGATTAGCACGCTGGAAAAGCTTCCTTTCTCAATTTGACATCACTTACATTCAGCAAAAAGCTATCAAAGGTTATGCCATTACCGAACATCTTGCTCACCACCCTCTCCCCCGCTTTGATCCTGTCAATTCAGAGTTCCCAGATGAAGAATTAATGTCCGTTAATCAACCCCACGATCCTATGTGGACATTACATTTTGATGGAGCTCTTAATTCTCAAGGAAGAGGGATCGGCATGGTTCTTTTAACACCTGAAGGGGTCACCATTCCATTTGCTGCTCGGCTCACTTTTCCCGTCACCAATAACATAGCCGAGTATGAAGCTCTTTTGGCCGGTCTTTAAACCGCTCATCAATATGGTGTCACTCATTTGCGAATTATCGGTGACAGTCAGCTTATTCTGCGTCAGGTGTTGGTCAAGTGCCGCACTATCAATCCTAAGCTCAAGCCCTACCAGGAACTCGCTTCAGCTTATGCCAAACTCTTCACTAAATTGATCTTCGTTCATGTCTTGCGTAGCCAGAACATCTTGGCTGACGCACTTGCTTCTTTAGCTTCTGCTTTAGTCTTCCCTCCTGAGCGTGATTTTCATGTCCCCCTGATTCATCAGCGTGATACTCCAGCTATTAAGGATCGTGCTTTTCTCGATATTAGGGATCAGGTGCTTGAGAAAGTTAGACGGAAAGAAGCTCTTGAAGGTAAGTAAGTCATGCTATTGGATTGGCAAGAAGAGTTGGCTGACGAAGAAAAGCCATGGTATTATGAGATCGCCAGATACTGTAATGATCAGTCCTATCCTGAGGAAGCCACTGTAGAAGAAAAGAAAGCAATCAGAAGAGTGGCTCAGCGTTATGTTTTGGTTGGAGGTGTGCTCTACAGAAGAGGGCTCACCGGTGTTTTATTAAGATGCCTCGATGATGATGAATCTTGGAAAGTTGTGGAAGAGGCGCATTCAGGAGTGTGTGGTGGTCATGTGAATAGCCAGATGCTAGCTAAGAAGATTCTTAGACTAGGTTTCTATTGGCCCACTCTAGAAGAGGATTGTTCTATCTATGTTCGAAGGTGTGTTAAGTGCCAACTGCACGCCGACAAGATTCATTCTCCTGCTTCTTCACTCCATCCTACGTCCTCCCCATGGCCTTTTTCCATGTGGGCTTTTGACATCATTGGACCTCTTGGTGACTCGAATCTCCTCACGAAGCAAAAGTCGTTCATCCTGACGGCAACGGAGTACTTCACCAAGTGGGCGGAAGCAGAAGCTTACGTGGAAATTAAAGCGTCAACCGTCTGCAAATTTATCATGAAGAACATCATCACGAGGTTCGGGATCCCGAATACCATCGTCACCGACAATGGACCTCAATTTATCTCTCAAGATCTCAAGGATCTCTGCAACAGGTACAACATTGCATTGCATCATTCTTCTCCCTATTATCCGCAGGGCAATGGCCAAGCAGAGGCCACTAATAAAACCTTGATCAAAATTGTTAAGAAGACGTGTGAGGCTAATAAATTTGCGGACTGGCCAGACAAGCTGGTTGAAGCTCTTTGGGCCTACCGCACTTCCATTCGAACTCCCACTGGGCAAACTCCTTTCGCCCTTACTTATGGAATGGAGGCAGTAGTCCCTTATGAGATTCTTATTCCCTCTCTGCGAGTACAATTGGACAAGGAGCTCTCTATTGATGAGCGTCGTGATTCACTCCTTGCCCAGTTGGAACTCCTTGACGAGAAGCGTCTGGTCGCCGCTGAGCATGCGCGCGTTTATCAAAACAGGCTCTCACGTTTTTATCAAAAGAAGGTAATTGAGAGAAAATTTAAGGTCGGTGAAATGGTAATCAAAAGAATTTTTGTAAAACCCGGTGGCCCTCGTTCAAAGCTCCAACCAAATTGGGAAGGGCCGTTCGTCATAAAAAATGTTTATCCTGGCAATGCTTATAAACTGGTTAATGCTGAAGGAGAGGAATTGACTCACCCATGGAATGGTTTGTATATCAAGAAATATTACCCCTGAACAAAAATCCAAACAAAAATTGAAAACTTCATAAAAATCAAAGAAAATAGAAATCTCCCAAATAATCCAAAAAAATCGAATATTTTCAAAATCAAAACAAAAAAGTTTTCTTTCATGGTTTTCCTTTTGGGTTGACATGGCATACAAGGGTCCACGGTCCGAAAGGTCAAAATTCAGAATCCATTCATCAGTCTTGCTAATTTAAAATGGGAGTTGACCCCGCACACACTACACACTTTACTCTTGAGCTCAAGCAGTGCAAAATCTGATGGAAAGTCGAAACCGGACTAAAGGCGAAAGACGATATCCATTCTTTTCTTCTTCGGCCCACAAGGGAGGAAGGGAGGTCTCGAGGTAGACACGCCAAGCCTATCCGCCGCCCTAGTAGGAGGAAGTCAGGGCCCAAAAGGGAACAAATGCCACAAAAAGCCCAAGTACAATTAGGCTGTTCATCAATGCAAATCAATTCCAAAGTGAAAGTCAAATGGTGAAAAGAAAAGCATGTCAAGAGGGCAAAGTCCCCGCAAGGAAAACCTTGGGCGTATGCATGCAATATGAAAAGAGGCAAAAGGCAACAAAACGTCCCTACGCCAAAGACCGAACCCCAACAGGCATAGGGTAGGGGAGGTAGCTTTGCCTCAGGCATCTCTGAATCTTTTGTGGGCTTCCTTATATCTTCTCTTTTATTTTTGGAAAAGTCATGAACCAGCAGAATGGTCGAGACAAACCGAAGAGAATGCACTGCACGAAATCTTGTGTATAAGTTTAATTATATGCACGCCAATCCCCCTTTTAATTATTCAAGAAAGGTTAATGGATCTTAGATGATGACCAAGTAGGGCCCACCACCTTAATGGCTTTATCAGCCCAATTTGGGAAGAATAAAATTAACGCCTTTGTTCAAGGCGCGTTCATATTAATTCACGCCTCGCTTAAAGTCGTTTCTTTAAAAAATAACGCCTCTGGGAAGGTCGTGTTTTCAACAAAATTCAAAAATCTTTTCAAATTCACGCCGCCTCCGAGGGCGTCTTTTACTAGAGTAACGACCTAATCTAAGGCGTGTTTTTCAGAAAATCCCAAAAAAAATATAGATAATGAAAAGAACAAAAATAAATTCTTCATGTTGCATGAATTGCACTCTTGCCTGGACATCTTTTAATTATTGTTTGCATATGTGTGATTGCATGAGGCATCTCCCAGTTTTGGTTATTTCATTTTGCCTTATTTAATTAAAGGCTTGGCCCCTTGACCCATTATTAAGGTAAGAATATTGACACCCCTTGCTCACCGGGCAAGGGCCCAAGTCGAACAGATGAATTAACCTGTTTGTTCAAGTGAAAAACGCAGCTACAGATACAGGGTAAAGTAAAGCAAACACGAGGAACGTGGAAAGAAAAAGTACACAAACACAAGTCCACAACCACACAAGTGCTCAGGTAACAAAAGCTCAAATCTCATATATATATATATCATCATGTCTATCATGTACAGGTGTGAGGGTGGAGGAGTACAAGTACAAAACTCTCAGCTCTCACCTCCACCCTCCTCTACTCTCCTGCTCTCAACCTCCTCCTCACCGTCCTGAGCTGGCGCTGGTGGAGGAGGCATAGGCCCCCGTGAAGAAGCCGGAACCCGAACGTGTCCCCCTGCCTCGCTCCTCTCTCGGAAGGAAGAACCCGCCACGAAGGTGGAGCTGGTGAAGGAGTACCCCGCAGCCCGTGCTCGCTCACGGCCTCGCTGCAACCGCTCCTCGGACACTCGCAGCCGCTCCTGGGAAAGGATCAACTGGGTCCTCGAGTCCGCCAGCTCACGCTCCCGTGCCGCCAGCTGCTCCTGGAACCGGGCACGCTCCGCCTGGTGCTCATCCCACTCACGAGCCCGCTCCTCGCGCTCCCGAGCATGCTCCGCCTGGTGCTCCTCCCACTCACGAGCCCGCTCCTCGCACTCCCGAGCACGCTCCCTCCTCTCCAGCTCCAGGGCAACTCGCAGCTCGGCCACGTCCTGAGGCAGCTCACTGCGTCGCCTCAGGGTCCTCTGAAGCTCTACGATCTGTTGATCGCGGATCGACAACTCGGTACGTGCCGCCTGTAGCTGAGCAGCCTGAAAACAGGTAAACAAATCATCAGTTCCACAGTTCAATAATTCATGAAATGAAATAACAACATGTGGCTGAAGGTAGATCACGCACCTGAGAGTTCGTCATGCGGAAGCCCTCATCCACACAGGTCATGGCTGCTCGGAGCTCCTCGGCCTGTAAAACAAATTTCATCAGTGCACAATTTATATCTAATCATTATTTGAATGAGGTTTTGAGTTCAGAATTTACCCGTGAAGCAAGGTCGCGCTCCGCTGCCTCAGCTCGCGCTATCGCGCCGGCCAGCTACTCTGTTAGTGCAGTCACCTCTGCGCTAGGCCCCCTCGAGCTGGAGGCCTCCCCCGGATCTCTCCTCACTGCTCCCTGCTGGGCACGTTGCATTCATTAAGACCGTCAGTGGCTAATCATTAATTCAACAAAAATTCATTTGCATATAGGAATAATTTAAACACTCACCAGGGTCTCCAGGTCTACCCGTGTGGCGGCCAGCTGGTCCTCCAGGCCGTGTAGATGGGCCTGGGCATCCATAGCCGCTATATCTCGCGCATCCTGCATTCATCACATATTAGTTGCATAATAGACATGTATAAGCATCGGCATTTAGAAATAATTGCATTCATACATACCCCTAAGACCTTCATCTGAGGTCTGCCGGCGTGAACCTCCCAGTAGCGCCGGAGGTACTCGGAGCTGTCTATCGCCTGGGAGGTGACTCGGGTCCCGCCTCGCTGCCAGTCTCCGTACTGCTCCGTGAACCGAACCCTCCAGTCGGTCGCTTTTGTGCGACCGCGGGTCTTCCTACCAATCCCTCGAGGCTCCCCGACCTCGATCCATTCCTGGTGCAAGCCCAGGGTCCTCATCACTAACCGAAGCCGTAACGGCTCAATCTCGCTCAAGCAGTGTAGCCACAGCTCACGCCCGAAGCGAGGTCGCCCCGATACGACCCAAGGTTGGCCCTCATCTGTCATCCCCTCGTATGGCCTCCACTGCACCTGCATTCATAAACACGCATCACCATCATTTCATCATAATCAATTCAAATAAACACAAAAAAAATAAAATGCATATCATTCATTCATACATACCAACGAGGGAGGGAAGTCGCGGAACTCTCTCCGTAACACCCACAACTCGTAGGTGAGTGGGGCACCAAAGATAACTGGTAACCAGCGTCGTGCGAGAGGGAAGGCTCCCTCAGCTCCTGGCCGTGGGTCAACGCGCCCCATCGGCATGTATAGGTGGCTCCACACCTGCATCCATGCATTGCATTAGTAAGGTATTCACATGCATAGAATAAAAGAAAAAGAGATAAAAATGAGGAAAATACAAGCCTGAAGAAGAGGTGAGAAGCCACTGACGGTCGTCTCTCGTCCTGTCCCCGTGGACAGGTCGGCTATCAGGTGTGCCAGCAGCGCCGCTCCCCAAGCGTAACTGCCAACTGTCTCCAGGTCCTCGAGGATGCCCAGAAGCGGCAGTTGATGACGTCGGCTTTCGTCCCCAGCAATAATCTCCCGAGCAGCAGCAGCAGGAACCTCCTCAGGTCGCGATCCGCTCTCTCCTGGTCAGTCGGGTCCTGGCAGTATACCGCTCTCGCCCCGTCGGTCAACCGCTGTGAAAACTCATCCATGGTCTCCCCTGACCTATGCCTGGCATCTCCTAAACCCATCACCGTAGTCAGGTTGGTACGGAAGATGGTCCTGCACTCACTAGGTACCTCATAAACCATATCCAACCCTAGCAGCCTCTGGGCCATCTCCGTGTAGTCGGAATAGGTGAACCCGCTCACGGCCTCACCATCTACCCGCAAACCTGTGATCCTGGCTACATCCTCTAAACTAGGAACCATATGCCCCCAGGGCATCAGAAAAGTCCGGCTAACCCTATCCCATCGCTCCCGTAAAACCTGGATAAGTGCTAGGTCAGGTCTGAATGGCTCAATGGATAGGAAAGCCTCGAACCCCATAGCATCTACTCTAGCCCTCTGAAAGTCGGGGAGACCACGGTATGCTGCCCGGACCATGACCCATGAGATGCGGGTCCTCATCAGCCCCTGCATGCATTAAAAGAGAAGAATTTTGCTTAATTGTTTGGTTATTGATGTATAATTGCATTTGGTTTTGCCTGGGCATTGATTTTAATGTTTTGGAAGTCACGACCCTCCTCAGGTCGTTTCTTGGTAAATTCACGCCCCTGAGGGGGGCGTTTTTCTAAATGTGGTTTGAATTAACGTCCTGGCTGAGGGCGTTTTCCATCTTTGAAACGCCTCTGTGTAGGGCGTGAACGTGTGAAAAATTTCTAAATCCTAAAATGTTTTTCAATTCACGCCCTCGGGTGGGGCGTTTTCCATTTAGGCCCGTTCAGTATAAATCAAGAGTTAATGAAGAGACGCCCTTTGGTTTGGGCGTTTCTTGTTCAATTCACGCCCTAGTGAAGGGCGTGGCTCTCCTAATTTTCAGAAAAATCAAATAAAAACGACAGCATGCGAAGAATTAATGAAAACATTTTTTTTATGGTTAATGGGCATGCAAATTAATGGAAAATCATAATTTTAAAGAAACGACATGCTGCAGGGCGTTTGTCATGAGGGTTAATTAATTTTCAGAAAAATAAAAGGATTTTACGCCCTGGGGCAGGGCGTTTCATTTGTGAATAACGCCCCCACGGGAGGCGTCTCTTTTCTGAGTTGCAGAACTCGTGCCCGAGGGCTATGGAAAACAGGAAAAATAAAATAAAATGAAAATAAAATAAAAAATGGGAATTGGGGGTAGCAAACCTACCTTTTTGTGCCTCTGGGGCTGTGGTCGAGGCAGTGGCCGTCTGGGCCGCCGGAGCTGACCCCGGGGAGCGACCGCCGCCGTCGGCGGTGGTCCTCCGTCTTCCCCTTCTTCTTCTTATTCTCCACCGTCTTCCCCTTCTTCGTCCTCTCCTCCTTCTTCTGTTGCTTCACCTGCTGCTCCTTCGGCCTCGTCGCCGCCGGCCATCGCCGTTTCTTCTTCAACAGCCACGATGGCGAGTTCCTCCACGGCGGCCTCTTCTTCGGCGTGGGCAGCGTCGAGATCAACGACCTCTGGAGCGGCCACCCTTTGGCGTTTGGCCATGGCTAGGGCTAAGGGGGAGGGAGATTGAGAGAGTGAGAAAGAGAACGAGAGAGATGGGAGATTGAGAGAGAGGCTTCGGGGGGGGGGTCTTCGGTTAGGGCTTGCAGAGAAATGGGGGGGGCCAAATGAACGGAAGGAGGAAGAAGAAAGGGGGCCGATGACTTTTGGGTTTCGAAAAGAAGCCACGCCCTTAAGGAAGGCGTTTTTAATGGAATTCACAACCATTCGTTGGGCGTTTTCTAAAAATAGACGACGTTTATTAGGGTGTTAATTTGTTTTGCATGGGGAACGATAACCGTCGTCAGACGCATTGAATGGGCGTTGATTGATGTGATGAAAGTCATCATTGCTGGCTTAGAGTAACGCCTCTGCTGAGGGCGTGTTATTCTTGAGAAGTGACTAAGGAAAAGGCGTTATTTTTGATGATTCAACGATTATATTCTTTGGGTTTGAAAGATTCACGCCTTGTTGAAGGTTATTTAAGTCACGCCCTCTTGTGCAGGCGTCAAATGTGGAAGATGGGCCGATTGAGGCGCCTTGAGGTAAGGCGTCCTTTCTTGAATTCGCGCCTTTCTTTGAGGCGTTATTTGCAACAGAAACGCAGGTTTTGGAAGATTTTGATCATAATCACAGTGATAATTGGCTCAATCAGAAAGCAATCTTTATTATTTGAAAGAAAGGATTACAATGCCTAATGAGCCACCTTGGGCCTTAATTTCCTCAATGCTATCACATAATTTTTCCACTGTTCTTTGGCTTCTTCTAAGTCTTCTACAGGGTGATGAAGCTTGCTTAGTTTCCACAGAGCTTGAATGGTGATTGTCTCCTCTCCATCTTCATTGCTGCCTAGATCCCTTGATTTGATTGGAGGAAGATGGGAGATGTCTTCTAGCACTTGCCTTGGAAGCCCGAGCTGAGGAAGGCACCGGTGTGCATTGTACAAGATGAGCTCGGATGCGCCAATAAGTCGAAGGTCTGTGCCGATGGAGAATCTTGCGCGGAGTTCCTGCATTTTGAGTATTCCCGGAGTGCAAGTAAATAGGTTTTTGGGCATTACCTTAAGGTGTTCTCTCCACTCCGCCCTTTTCTTGATTTGAGGAATGCGGTTCGTCACCCTATTGCTTATTCCCAACGAGCCGGTGATGTAAGAAAGCGGACTTTTGGAGAAGATCCTTGACGATTGTTGGGCTTCATGGCATGGATCAAATTTAAAGTGGAGGTCCACCCAACTTGAGAAGGCTAGCATACAGCCGTATATGGGCCGCCCCATGGCCGCCGATGTAAGCCCGCTGTAGAGGTAAGCTAGTATGGCCGGCCCAACTCTTTCACCTTCCCATAAGCTCACCACTGCACTTATTTGACTCTCTTCAAGGAAGTCCTCCGTGGATGGAAACAGTAGTGCGCCTGCTATGCACACCACGAAGGCCTTTGTTATTCTTTCTATCTCCTCCTCTTCCTTGGCTTGATCTGCTCTTTTGTATACCCATGAGGCTAGCTTCAAGAGGTTGATTCCCTTGGTGATTTTGATCTGATTCACTAAGTTTGGGTTAGGAATAAGGCTGGTTAAGAGCTCATGAGGGGAGATGGGTCTTGGCATGATGGCCATCTGTTCTTCTTCACTTTGTTTCATTCTTTTCAAACCCAAGATCATCTCTATTTCTTCCAATAGGATGGTGGCTTCAAAAGTGGAGAATAGAAAGGTGTGGGTGGAAGGATGCCATATTTCAATCAATGCTCCCATGGCACCCCAATCAAGATGGATTTGGTCATAATGCTTGGCATGGGTTATCAATCCTAAGAGATGCCATCTAGCTACAAAGACCCTCATGTCAGAGGAGAATTTGGAAAGTATGAGGGGCAACCACTTGATTTTTATATATCTTCTAGCCCCTGGAAGATTTGGGTACTCCTGTGAGAAGGAAAGAAAAAATAAAAACAAAGAATAGAAGTACATGAGCATATGAAATGTTGGACAGAGGAGTTCAGTAACAGAGAAATAAATATATGAGCAGTTCGGCAGAACAGTAAAGGGTTATATGTACAGAGAAGAAAGTTGAAGCTAACCTGATTCATGCATATCCTGTTGCTTATATGACCTTGGATATCGTTAATCCTGGGAGTTGAGAGTTTTGGCCTTTTCAGTGCCCTATCCATCGTCAGGAAAGCTTGGACGGCTGCAACCTGCAGAGCGGATGAAGAAGAAGAAGAACAGAAAGTATGGCCGGCTGCAGGGATTTGGTTGATTCTGTTGAAGGAAGGCCTCCTTTTAATAGAGATTTAGAGAATCGTAAGGTTGTTGGAAGTTAGAAATTTGATTGGGTTAAGGACTGTGCTGTTAATTAGGAAACGGATGTTCGTGCTGAATTAACGACGTTGGTTAGGGCGTCGATTCTTAAATTGACGACCTGACTGACGTCGTGTTATATTTAACGCCCTAACATGGGGCGTCTTCTTCTAAGCTTCCGTTACTGTTTACGCCTTTGAGTAGGGCGTGTTTTAAATGTTAAACGACCTATGGTCAGGCGCCTTTCATGCTGTTAACGCCCTATTCTTAGGCGTGTTTTATTGGCTTACGGATTTTGACCTCTCCATGCTTTGACGCTTTAATGAACTTAAGTGCTATTATTTTGGTGAAATTGTTTATGATTAAGCACTTATGATCATGTCATGTTCTGAATTGATGGATGAAGGCTAATAAGTTTCAAGTGCAGAAGTTTGCAGGATTCGAGGCGTTTGGACCACTCATGGGAGTAACATCGTGTCACCTTGTATCTGTTTCTTGTAAGCATTATTATTATATGATATCTACACTATTATAGTATGTCAAGGACCTTGTGGTTCTGATGAACCTGAAATTTGAGTTCCCCTTCATCAAAAATGATGACGATTTCAGGAAAGTCTTGATCACACGGATAGGCCGTTGAGTTGTTAAAGGTTTGGGACGATGGTTCCACTTTCTGAGTTGATGCGCGGACAAACGGGCTTCGGCTTAGTGTTAGCTCAGAGATGTGGATTCTTGACCAGATCTAAATGGCTTAGCAATATTATCCTTGATTATTTTCTATTTTAGTTTGTTTTAATCTTTTCTTTTAGCCCAGCATGCATCATGTAGGACTTTGAGTTTCATGCTGAAAATCTTCATATTATGGCAATAATGAAGTTCACTCGCTCTTGATTGAGTTGACATGAGATATTCCACTTCAAATCAAGTACTTCGTTCTATTTGAAGCCGTTCAGGCTGATTCCTTGAAAGTGTCCCTTTTGTTGGATCTCTATCCCAATTCTCTTTACTTTTCTGCAAAATTTACCTTGGTTGTAGCACGTCCACGTTGGCTGGTAATCGCTCTCCAATGGTCTTTCCCTGTCGTGCCCACGCGCACACCCTTTATTTACTTAGTTTAATCTCCTTTTATCCAACAAATCGATGTTTCCTTGGAACCACTCAGAGTTGTTTCACTCAGAATCTTGGAAAGATTTCAAATGCTTAGTGTTCTGAGGCGTGTCACATCACACCTTGGCGTCTCCTTATCAGTTCATTCCACTTCATTCCATTTCTGTCTCACTCCCTTGCAAAGCAGACGCCAAGGCGGGGCAGCTGTAGACACGCCAAAATTGACGTTATGTTGATCAAATCTCATGTCATTATATAAACGCCCCAAGTGGACTTCAATATTCCTATAAAATGAAGTTTTTCTATTTTTGTGAGTTTTATGCATTTTTCCTGCATTTTCGTGATTCACGACCTGAAGAAGGGCGTTATTTTCAAAGTAGCGACCTGTCATAGGGCGTTTTCAAAAGAAGAGACGACCATAAGTGAGGGCGTCAATTCCTGGTATTATCCGTTAATTTCTGGAATTATCTACTTTCAAAATAAAAAGCATTTTGTGAGTAACGTCCTTCCTCAGGGCGTGTTTTTAATCAACGCCGTTACCTCAGGCGTGTTCCCTTAATTTTTAAACAAAGAAAGTTTTATTTCCAAAATTAAATCCAGGAAGAAACGGCCTTTCCTAGGTCGTGTTTCAAGAAACGTCCTGTGGCAGGTCGTCAATTCATAAATCGACGCCCTGGCATGAGTCGTGTTTCACCCCAGAGTCCTTCCTTTTTCCATCTTTCCCTCACAGTTCCCTACCATCCATGGGACTCTTGCTCGATCTTGATCCTTCCCTGGATGCCTCATTGCCCGTTCTTATCTTTCCTTGGTTTGATCACATCCGATTGAAGCACTATAAAATGAAGTCTTGATCGATCGTGTTGAAGGTTAAGCACTCAGAAGGTTGAACATCCAGAACACCCATTGCAGGTCACGAGCAGAGTCCTCTTCATCCTTTGCTGCATCCTTTGCATCTGCTTCCCGTACGCTTGCTTCTTCCCCTGCTGCTTCCCCTCTGCATCCTCCGTTGGGCTGCATCCAGTGCTTCATCCATCTACTTCCATCAACATATTCATTCGGTTTTCCCTTTACTGTCGTCAGGGACAGCAGGGTTTTCATCTATTTATCTATTTTGTTTTACTTCGTTCGTGTCTTAGGTATACCATCATCCCTCCATTCTTCATATCTGTTCACCCTTCGCATTTGTTCACATCTTGTTGCATCCTTTTTTTTATCATCATACTCTCCCTTCCCTTAAGTCTTCTTAAGGGGTTTAAAAACAACAAAAAAGGAGGTGCGCACGTTGATGTCCTCTTCTCATTACATATTCTATTTGGGATTGATACTATAGCGCTTTGACTGATCCTTTCCTCTTTGCTTGTTTTCGTTGTCCCTTTTTTTTTACAAGGTAATCAAAGAAGAGAACCCTTCTCATCGGCCGGCCGATTAAAGAAGGAGGAAGTAACTCTACACCATCCCGCGTTTCTATTTCCACCAGGTAATTGCGATCCCTTCCCCGTTCTCATCTCTTCTTGAGACCCTCGCGTCTCTGGCGATCACATCATCTCCACATTAGCACCTCGTGCTATTTTTATTGCATCTTCTGCATTGTTTATTCATTGTTATATTTAATTCCTAAGTGTGGATTTTAATCCGATCTACACTACCCTTGTGAGAGACACCCCCGGAGTGCCACCACAAATCAGCTTGAGAGCCCGACGTGAGCACACGGAGGTAATACTGGGCAAGCAAGGTATCATCGCCGGCAAGAGGGTGTGTCCGAGCCACCTTGAGAGGCTGAAGAGCCGTCCCCCGGCTATGGACGCGGGGTCGAGTCAGGAGATCGTGGTTCGCCTGGAGCTGCTTGGGTGTATCACTTCCCCGGTGGACCAATACATGACATGGTCGAGTTTTCCCCACCCTGGGGGTATGATGGGGGCATCCCTTGCCCCTCCACATTTTTTGAGGCTTGGATTGTCCGTCGACATGCGCCATCGTGTTCGTCATATTTTTCTGAGTCTAGTCATGTAACTTTTATATTTTATTTGAGTCATAAACTGTGTAATTTTCTTTTATTTGAGTCAAGTACCTAGGTTACTGAGTCATCTACCTAAGTTAAGTGTCATAGGGTTGATTAGTTTGGTTAATGGGCCTAATTAAGTGGGCTAGGCCCAGGGGCGCCCCCCTTCCCCCTTGTTTTCTTGTAATTAGTCCGAAAGTCAAGGACTTATTGTAAATTGTGAGATGCCTATAATAGGACCCCATTTTCTCCATTTGAGGTTAATGAATAGTTGAAAGAATTTCAAAAATCCAATTTAAATTTCCTTGGAGTGAGAAGCTCCCTCCCTCCCTCTCTCTCTCTCTCTTTCTCTCTCTATAAGGGGCGACCCCTTCTCTCTCTCTCTCCGCTCTCTCTCCCTCTTGGGCGCACCTGCCCTCTCATCTCCCCCCTGCCACCTCATCACCACCTCCTCCACTCTCCACTTGCCACCTCACCCACCTCTTCATGTCCCTAGACCACCATAACTCCTCCCATCAATTCCCTCTCCCTCCCAAGGTGACCCTTGGCACTCCCCATACACCTCCTCCTTCTCCCAAGGTAGAACACCTCCCCCATACACCCCTTCCCTTCCCCAACACACCCTTTCCCCTCCCGTAGGCCAGGAATAATCACCCTCCATTAAACCAAATTCAAGCACCCCCATTCTCCCACCTTCCCCTAGGCCAAGTGCGCCCCCACCTCTCTCCCTCTCCATCCTGGCCGCACCAGACCATCCCCCATATGCTAGCTCTGCCCCCTCCATTCCCCGGCCCCTCCCACCCCTAACACCCTCCCTCATCTCCCACATCCCTTAGCCATCACTCCCCCTTGCTCCATTCACCTTCGGCCAAGTTGTAGACCCATCAAAAGCTCGCAGGAAGTAGAGAAGCTTCTGGTTGCAGAGGCTATACCATCGTCTCCACGAAGTTCCTGGTGGCAAGCCATATATTGCTGGAAAGCTCGTCAAGGCTGCTTCATGGACGAGGTGGTCTCGTCATCATCCGAGGTCCCTGCTGCTCAGAGGAGCCAATCTCCCCAGACTGCGCATTTCCTCCCTGGCAGACAACCAACAGCGAGTTGAAGAGACTTCCACGACTAGTGCCCTATGATTCTTGGTGCGACGTTTGGTTGAAGGCTTATCCTCCAAGTCTTATACCATCTCCAAGAAGCAGGGCTCCATTTGGACCCTAGAGCATGAAGTTCGAGATTTTCTCCCTAGGGTGCGCTGGGTCAGTTCCACCTTGGTCTGATTGGACACCCTATCACTGTACTGGGTCTCGCCATCTGCTCTGACCTTCTCTGATGACCCCGTGGATCTCCGTTCGAAGAAGACTTGTCCACGATCGTAACGGCTCTGGTCTCGCCATCATCAGAGCGTGGGAGTGATCGTGATGACCTCCTCTTCCAGCAGCAGTGCTCCGGGAACAGTCAGAACCAGAGCAGATCAGTCCTGGTCCCGACCCTGCCCCGGCCATCATCGATGTCAGAAAATTCTCCAATAATTTGGGCGTCCTCCTGGGCCAACCGAAGAAGTATTGGAACCTATTTCATCATCAGCAAAGCTCGATGAAGTCCATGGCGGCGCCGTCATCGACTCCCTGTCAGGCTGTTCCAGAAGTGGACAGAACCAGCAACGATCGCCGACTCAGCTTAATTTAGTTCTCCCCCACCCCCGCTTGGCCGGCTCACAGCCCCTCCCTATGTTGAGGTACCTTTTAGTTGTAATTAGACTTCCCCACCCCTAGTCTAAGCCGTTTGCGAGGGAGTAGTGCATGTACTAGCAGGTCTTCGGTCGAAGCATCATTGGCGCGGCGTGCGGGTAGCCCACTCTTCCCCGCTCGACCTCGTCTCCGGTCGGGGTCGACATCCTCACGCCGACCAGGTGAGCTGCGGACCCCACCCTTTTCTGGATTTGCATTGCTTAGCTTAGTATTATTTCTCGTTGCTCCATCGGCGGTGAGAGAGTGCTCGCTTCAATTATTCGATTAATTGAGTGCCACCGCGGGTGAGTTGTGAGAGCTACCCTTCATCCCACACCCTCAGCATGCTAGCCACCTGTGAATTGGGCATTCCTAGACCATTGGGGTCCTCCCCAAGCTAGCCATACCCTGGAACCACAAGGTCCAACCTCGGACCCTCATCATCATCGCCGGTCCACCTACGGACCCGGGTGTGCGCTACACGGGTGAACCCGCTAGAGTGTGTCCGTCGCTCGGTTTGGTTGCTTGTGAATCTAGGCCCAAGGGGTCGTGTCACATCAAATGGTATCAGAGCAAGTTGTTAACTTGTTCTCACAAGTCAGGTCCTTGTCCAAGTTTGCTCCGCCATGAAGGGTGAATTTGAAGCTTCTGGTGCATCATCCTTGAGATGGGGACGGGTGTGAGACCCCATTCGAAGTTCCAGATCCGTCCTCCTCCACTCCGCAATGAATGAAGAATTTGAAGGTTCGGGGGCATCGTCTTTGAGATGGGGACAGGTGCGAGACCCCATTCGAAGTTTCAAATTCTCCTCTGCCATCCATCTTTGCCACTCACCGTCGCCGTCGCCGCCACCACTACGCACTCCAAGCGAAGGTCCTGCAATTCGAGGTTCGAGGTCGAACCTTCTCCAAGCGGAGGGGTTTGACGGGAGCGTCAAGCGGTATCGACAAAACTATCAAATATAAATGTATGTCTAAATTGTCTTTTGTTTATTGGGCCATATAGAGTGGGCCTCATATATAGTGTTTTATTTTGTCATTAGTAATATATATATATATATATATATATATATATATATATATATATATATATATATATATATATATATATATATATATATATATATATATGAACCCACGTAGAAACCCAAGCCCCTTGGGTTTTGTGTACTTGTAAGGGACTCCTCGTAGGAACCCAAGTCTCTTGGGTTTCCTTGGAAGCCATTCCCCTCCCCCACCCATTCCCTATTTAAAAGACTTGTAAGTTCATGTTGTAAGGGAAATTGAGGTTGAATAGAAATTTTTAGAAACAATCCCCCTTAAGGTGTGAAGCCTTGTATCTTGTGTTCTCTTCTCCGAGAAGGAGATGAGGTGAGAAGCCCGTGGGTGAGAAGCCCAAGCTACCCGGTCGTGAGAGGCGACCCCAACCCTTTCCCCTCCCACCCGCGCAACTCTCCTCCATTCCCATGTGAGAACCCAGTCCCCACCCTACACTTGCACCCTTCTCTTCCTCTTTCTCATAGGCTCAACACCTGTTAGATATTGCCCGAACCCCACCTGTGCCACCGCCACTCGCAGATAGCCCCCTCCTCACGTCACTCCACCCCCTGCTCCACCCTCCTTGCACCCCTCCCTCTAATCCTTAGTTCACACCCACCCCAGCTGCCGTGTCCTCGCCTGCACTGCGAACACTCGCTCACGATGCCACCTGCTGCACCATCAAACCCCATCCCACATCTTCTCTTCTTCCACTATCTGTCACCTACAACAACAAGCACCATGGCGGCAATCCCGCCCAGTCCCCATCCACCCTGCCCGTCTAAAAACCAAGCTACTTCCGTCTGAGGACCCCAGCCCCCACCGTAATCCACTGCAGCCACCATTCCACCCTACACCATCATCCACTGCCAAGACCATTCTTCACGACTTCAACAACCTCCCTTGCTTTGCCATCGTTGTACCCAGGCTCGCTCATGCCCTCCCCCCCGAGCCACTTTCCTGCAGAGCACTTCCCATGCGGTTCTATGCTGGGAACAGGGAGAGGGAAGACAAGACAGCGAGGGAAGGAGCAATGGCCGGTCGACAGTCACCGCACCAGCCTCTTCTCGAGCGCGGCAGCATCCATGAGCACGGAGAGCATGACAAGAGAAAGAGAGGAGGCCGACCTCTCTCCTGTCCCACTCTCATGCCCTCTCTATAGTTGCTCTCTCTCTCTCTATGTTTAGTTGTTGTGACTGTGAGTGAAACAAAAAAGAAGGGAAAGCACAACCCATCCCCCGTATCTTCCTCTTTCTCACTCTACTATTTTCTCTCTTCTCCTCTCCCTCTCTCTCTCTCATTTTATGTTAACCATCATTGCAGAACTACAAAGTGAAGAAAAAAAGTGTAAAAGAGAGAGAGAGAGTTACGTGAGTGCATGACTTGCCATGTTTCTCTCAGTTTCTTTCTCTCTCATCCTCCTCACATTCTATCCATTCTCTCTCTCTTTATATATAGCTCTCTCTCTCATTATGTTATTTTGAGAAAAAAAAGAAAGAAAGGGGTGGCAGAAAAGATTTAGAAAAAAAAGAAAATGATGAAAGAAGGGTGGCAGAGAATGTTTTTTTTTAAAAAAAGGGGTGATAAGTTTTTTTCTAGAAAAAGAAAATGAGAAGTTCAAGAAAATGAAAATATAAAAAAATAGAGAAGTTATTTTCTAGAAAAAAAGGGGGTGATGAATTTGCTTCAAAAAAAGTGACAAAAATGATGAGAATTTTAGGGAAGAAAAATGAAAAAAAAGGAGAAGGTTTAAAAACATAGAGAGGGAAAATATTTTGTGAAAAGAAAGGAAAAGAAAAAGTAGAGAAAAAAATGGAAAATTATTTTAGAAGGGAAAAGAAGAAAATCATATACCTTGGGTTATTATTTCGCATCAGATGCCGTGTAAATCCATGCCCAAGGGTCGGGTAGGGCTCCCCTTGTTTCTACTTTCCAATCTAGAACCCATTCTCCAGTATAAGGGGCGATTGCCCATTTGGTTCAACATTCTTTATACGCCACAATCCTTGGGCAATACAAGGCTTCTAGTTTTAACTTGTCAATTCCCTCATTATTGCTCTTCACCCTCTAAGGGAGTTGTCATTTATTATTGAAGCCTCGGCATGGGCTGTTACTCTATCCTCTGGGCCAACTGGCTATACATTTTCACCACTATGGAGGGGCGGGCATTTTATACTAAGGGGCCTTCCGTTACCCTATCCACCTTCTATTCCACCTCACCCACACTCCTGTCTATCACCGATTTCATCTTAAGACCTATCCATTGGGTGAAGAGAGAATTCTCATCCTCTCACCCCCCATATTCTTTGCATTTCATGCATTCCATACCTTTATCGCATTCATTGCATTGCATTTGCATGCATTTGCATTCCTTCTTTCCCGGGTTTTCGGACCCTTATCTTCCCCGCCTTCCAGAACCTCTGGATCCTCTACCTTTACCATGTCATTCATTTCTATCTTCGGGATCTCCGGGTCCCCTAACATTGGCCGGGCATCGCGCCCCCTCCAGTTCTCCCCCAGGGCATCACGCCCCTTTCCATATTCTTCTTCCTGGACCTTCGGACCTTCCAGGGCATCGCACCCTTTTCCGTTTCCTTCCTCCGGAACCTCCAGACCTTTTGGGGCATCGCGCCCCAGGGTGTCCCATACCTCCAGACCTCACTCTCTGGGCATCGCGCCCTTATACACCCTCCTGTCCGGGTCCTCCGGGCTTCTCATCGATTTTTTCGGGCATCGCGCCCCTTCTGATTTCATTCCTCCGGACCTTCCAGGGCATCGCGCCCTTTTCCATTTCCTTCCTCCAGAACCTCCGAATCTCCCAGGGCATCGTGCCCTTTTCTATCTACCCCTAGATTTATCTCTCTTGGCCAGGCATCACGCCCTCTTTCTCCTCATCCCTCCGAAACCTCCGGACCTCCCTTTTCGGGCATCGCGCCCCTCCACACCTCAACATCCGGATCCCTCGGATTTATCCCTTCTCCTTGGGCATCCCATCCATTTTCATTCCATTCTTTTGGAACCTTCAGATTCTCTATCTCACTCCTGAACCCTTCTCCTTGGGGCATCACGTCCCTTTTCATCTCATCCCTTCGGAACCCCCAGACAATCTCTCAGGGCATCTCGCCCCTTTCTATCTTCTTCCTTCGGACCCTCCGGACTTATCTCCTCACCCGGGGCATCACGTCCCTCGGTACCCTCCTCCTCCGGAATCTCCAGATCTCCCTTCCTTCTTCCCTCTTCTTTGATTTGTCTTCTTACTCCTCCAGGACATCTTGTCCTTTGTTCTCTTCTTTCTTCTAAATCATCTTTTCCCATATGTCTACCCAGGGCATTGCGTCCCTTCTAGTTTTGTCCCTTCATAACCTCCGGATTCTTCTTCCCATCATGATTCTCTTCCTCCCTTGCCTCCGGACCCTCCGGATCCCCGTCTTTCCATCTATCAATTTCTCCTGATCGTGTGTCTGACCTGACTTCTTCTGCATACATAGCTCTGGGCATCTTCCGTTCTCCCACTACTTTCGAGGCTTCAGTCCTCACCCCTCCTCTTGATTGTCCTATCATTCTGTAGACCTTCCTTGTGATCACGGTCTTCGCACCTTAGTGAAGGAGTTCTAGCCCTCTCCTCTCTTCCTTTTCTCCTTATTCGTTTGAGTTTGGTCTTGATACCACTCCTTCTTGTTAAGCCACTTCAAACCTTGGCTCCCAATCCTTTTATCTACCACTTGAGGATAAATCCCATGTTCATCAGGATCGCCTCAGGCCGCTGCTATTTCATAAGGTTGCAAGGTAACATTTTGCGTAAGATTTGCATTCTTGATTTCATCATTCTTCACGCACGACTTTCAAAATGAATTGCTTCTTAAGATGATCAAGAGTGGTTGTTTTAGACCTTCATCGTAAGCTTTTTGTTTAATTACAAAAAGAGTCTTTAGGCTTGCTATGTAGCACTTTGGTAATAAGAACCCCACGTTGGGAGTTCGGCATTCTCTCCCCACTTGTTAAGGGCAACCCTTAGCTGGGCACCGCACACACTTCACGGCGTCCTTAGCCGTCTCTTTTGATAAAACACCGTTTCTACTTGGGCCATGCTCGAGGGCACGAAGTCTCTTTCTCTTTTTAACTCGGTTGAAATATGAAGGTAGAGATACTCTGGGCAAAACAACCAACCTAAGCACACCCCAACAAGAGGAAAATAGCGGCAGTCTATTATGACCTTATTCTCAAAATATCAAGTTTCAATTGCAATACCCTTCAAGTCCAAAGGACACCAGAAGAAAAATGAAAATCATAAAAAATGATAAAACCAACTGAAAAGTCAATGAATTTTTGGCATGGCAAGAGGGCAGTACAGTTTCCTCGCGGGACGTTATGAGCCCGGTCGTATGCGTGCCTAAAATTGAATTTAAGGTTCGATGACATGACACAAAGTCTCGGCACAACAAACCGAATCTCTAGGGGTTGTGCTATAGACAGAAATCAAAACTCGATATCCTCTTAACTTATATCAAGCTTATCTCCAAATTATTCTTCTCTTCTCCCTCCAAGATTGACTGTTTCTTGGGTATGGCTTTGGTAAGGGCACCGTTATCCAAGGATAACCGGTTATGGGGCGCCACCTCTCAATGTATGCCCTGCTATGGGCAGTTCTTAGCGAAAGGGGAAGGAACGAGGACCCTAGCCAGTGGTTTAAACATCCCTCGGATACTTCAACTAGCAATGCCTAAACCAAAATAAAAAAAATCAAATATTTTCCAAAACGTAAAAAAATTAAAAAATTTTAAAACACATCAAAATTTGCATACTCCAAAAAAAAACAAAAAAATAGCATTGTATTTCATCTAATGGTGTTGTTTTGCAGGGACATTTCTTTTTGCAAGGACCAAAAACTTGGGATGAGTCATCTTCTCACCCACATCATTAATGACTCACGTCAATCCCCATGATTTTCCTTTCTGGGCACTCTCAATTATCATCTCTCTATCCTTCAGAGTGATTCTTGCTGATTCATGTCGAGTCTGATTATTCTTGTCATTCTGAGTAATTCATTGTCAAATCTCTTGATTACTCCTACCGCCCTGCGCATCATTCTCCGACAAGGCATTCCTGTCAATTCTCATCTCGGCATTTTAATCATTTCAATCCAAATCTTTCAACTGATTAGCCAAGTTGGTCCTCCTCGTGGCTTAAAAGAAACAATGCCAAAGCTTTGATGATATGCTTTCACGCTTTGATATCATGCCATAATGATCAATGCTTTGATGTTTTACTATGCCATGCTTTGATATGCTTAATGATGCCTTGGTTCATGCTTAAACTGTTTTAATTGCTTTATCTTTCGTTATATATTGGCTAATGAATTTTTGAGCATAGGAAGAAGCTCTGGGTCTCACCGTCCGGGCATCATCATCCAAGCCCCACGGTGTCCACATTCCATCTCAGTTCCCTCTGTGCCTATTGCTATCACCATCTCCCTGTATGCATTTTACTATATGTTATCTACGCTATTAGATTATATTAAGGACCTTGTGGCTTTGATAAATCTGAAATTTGAGTTCCTCTTAATAAAAAATAATGATGATTCCAGAAGAGTCTTAGTCACACGGATAAGCCATTGAGCACGTCCAAGACTGGGAACCATGGTTCCCTTTTGTGAATTGGTGTACGGATAAACGAGCTTCGGCTTAGTATCTGCTCACAAAATCAATTTCTTGACTCGATCTTGGTAGCTTAACAATATTATCCTTGATTATCTTATATTTTCATTTGATTTATTTTTCCTTTAAACCTAGCATGCATTCATGTAGGAATTTCAATCAACTGTGGAAAATCATTTTGATAAGCTGATTTTGAGAGTCAAAATGAGTCTAATTGTCCATGATATGAGATATTCATTGCTAAATTGTGTCCTCACATCATCTTGTTGCCGTTCTGGGCCGCTTCCTTGAAAACTCCCTTGTTTGGATTTCTATACTCTTATTTCGATCTTTCCTTTGATCCACCTTGGCTGCAGCACGTCCACATTGGATGGTAACCACTCCCCAATGGTGAAACTTACTGGATACTTCCACCATGTTGGAAGTTGATTGCTCTTTTTATCTCCTTTGTGCCCACGTCCACACTCCTCCCTCTATCAAAACAACTGTTGCTTTCATTGAATCTCCTCAAGATCGCATCATCTCGAGCTTTTGATTCAATTCTTATCAAGTGATGTTGATCGCTTGTCTCATCACAACTTGACATCTACTTTTTAGTTCGCTCCACTTTTCTCCACTTCATTCCACTTCATTACACTTCATTCCACTTCATTCTATTCCATTCCATTCCGTGTCACTCCCTTGCAAAGAAGACGCCAAGGCGGGGCAGCTGTAGACACGTCAAATTTGACATCATTTTGAGCATATCTCCTATCACACTGCGATGCCCCATTTGACCCTCAAATCAATTTATTTGAGTTATTTTCCTCAATTTTCTTAAATATTCAACTTTCCCAAGCTTTCCCACACATTTTTCTTTTTTTTCCAGATTTTTCTAACGTTCTTCTCCACTTTTTCGGGGTGTTTTCTGAAACATGGCAGCTTCTTGGGCGCCAATTCTCTGAAACATGGCAGCCTCCTAGGCGCCAATTTCGTGAGAGATGGCAGCCGGATGGGCGCCAACTCCATGAGAGATGGCAGCCGGATGGGCGCCAATTTCTAAGAGATGGCAGCCCAGAGGGCGCCAATTTCATGTAGTTTCCCATTTGAGCCGTCTTGGAAATTCAAAAATTAGTGACACTCTGAAAGGTCGCCAATTCTATAAATAGCGACTGTGCGTAAGGTTGTCAATTTTTTTCGTCACATTTTGAGCCAAAATCGGATTATTTTTGATTCCATGACTTCCCGGAAGGTTGCCTATTTAAATAGCGCCCATGTGTAAAGTTACCAATTCCCTTGCTATATTTTGAGCTTTTATCTCCGTCTGAAACTTGTATTAAATTCTAATTAGCGACCTTCTTATGGTCGCCAATTTTTTTTTCAAATTTTGGAAAGTCCTAATCCGTCTCAAAACACTTTGAAATTAGCAACGCTTCACGCGGGTGCCCTTTTAAATAGCGATCGCCTGTGTGGTCGCCAATTCTTTCAGAGATCCGAACCCCCCCTCCTTTCTCTCTTTTAAGCCCCTTTTCACTTGGGAAAGGAGTTCTAAGGCTTTCCAAGGTTGAAGGGACACATGGTTATGATTTATCACCTTCCAAATCTAATTAAAACATGATTTTCTAATTTCTCTTGGAATTAATTCTAAATTTCAGCCCTATAAATAGGACCCCTCTCTCCCTTGTATTTAAGGCGGCTCAACTAAACTAAGGGGAGGTGCTGCTGGATTGGAGGCTCAAGGAGGAGGCTCCCATGTACCTTAAAGCTTCATCTATGGAGTTCCTCTTCCCCCCTTGAAGATTTGGAGCCTCTACATCCATGAAGCTTCTTCCCTATTGAATATTTGAAGCCCCTTTGTTAGAGAAAAATCAATAAGCTTTACTTCCCCCCCCCCTTTCTCTTATTTTTATACACCTAGCATTGCATGCATCATATTTTCTTTTACTTCTTTTCATCATCTCAACCATGTTGAGAGTCTCCTTTTAGTGCAACACTTGCACACCTCCACTTCTACTTTCATACATCATTATTTCCCTCACCCTTTGCATAGGGGTTTAAGGGCCAAACACCAATAAGGTGTGTTCATATCCATGCTTTCCATGTTCACATTTATATTTGGATTTTGATACTACACATCTTTGATTTCTAATCAATATTTTTTGTTGGTGTTTTATTTATTTTGCAAGGGTAATCAACAAAGAGAAACTCTCTTCATTGGCCGGCCGATAGGAAGAGAAGGAAGACGCTCACATCTCCCCACGTTTAAGGTATTTCGCGATCCCTACATATTCTTATTTGTTATATCTTTGAGGCCCTCACGTCTCTGGCGATCACCCTCCACATAGCATCCTACGCATGCTCTTTTTGATCCCCCTTTCTATCCTTTTATCCATGTTTTTCTTTTATTTTCTTTTAGTAGATTTTCTTAGAATCTACACCGGCGCGAGTGCTGGAGCTGGTGATCTGCACCGCAACTTCCGGAGTCTAAACCCTCCGCGATTTTTTGGTTCTTTGAACCTAGACGAAGCTAAAAACTGGATAGATGAAATGAACCGTATATTTGAGGTCAAGCAGTGTGCCGACCAAGAGTAGGTTCGTCTTGCCACGTTCCAACTTAACAAGGATGCACGTACTTGGTGGAAGTTTGTTCCGGGCACCGCCCCAAGCCGCACCACACACTTGGGATGGATTTCTCACACTCTTCCGAGCAAAATACTTCTCCGAACATGTCAAGGAGAGGAAGGCGGCAGAGTTCACTTTGCTACGTTAAGGCATGATGACGGTGGCGGAATATGAGTTACAATTCTCTCGCCTAACACCCTATGCTCAACATTTAGTGAGCACGTATCTCGTCAAAGCAAATCACTTCATGGATGGGTTAAGGCCCGTCTTCATTCAACAACTTGGCTCGCAAAATATTCAGACCTATGCGGAGATGGTCCAACGAGCTCATCTATATGAAATAACCTTGGAGAAGGTCGAGAAACTTAAAAGCAAAGGAGAGGAGTCTAGCCGAAAGATGGATCGGCGTAGAAAGAAGGAGATGTTCAGCATCACGAAACCTTACAAATCCCGTGATAGTAGGAAGAGATCCTGGAACGGGAGTGATATTGGCTACCACAAGAACAAGAAGGCTAAGGAAGAAGATAAGCAGGTCATGACAGTTTGCACGTTCTACAAGAAATTTGACCATGTGACCGAGGAATGCTAGAAGCGTCTCGGCGCTTGTTTGCGATGTGGCAGCCGGGAGCACCGCATGCCAGATTGCCCCCTCATGAAGGATCAATCTTCCATCGATAGGCGCAAGCAACAGGCGCGTCTTAACGCTGTTCAGGATGATGTAGAAGCACCCAAGGATGATGGGCTAATAGAAGGTACTATTCACATCTATTCCCATCCTGAATTCGTGTTATTTCATAATGGTGCTTCTCATTCCTTTATATCTACAACTTTTACAAAAACCTTGTCAGTTTCACCAGTTCCTCTACCTTTGGACCTAGCTATCACTACACCTTTAGGCCCTGGAACTAAACTTACAACTTACTACCCCGATAGCGAGGTAATGGTAGAAGGTCATAATCTTCCTGCAAATCTCGTATGCCTTGACATGGAAGGCTACGATGCTATCCTAGGTGTAGATTGGCTTGTCGATCACGACACCTATATAAATTGTCGCAACAGGATAATCTCTTTTCGAAAACCCAGTCTTCCATGGTTTTCCTTCCTTGGTATCAAATATAGGAAGAATCCTACCATTATTTCATCTCTGCATGCTTGCAAACTCATTTCCGAAGGATGTGAAGCTTTTCTTGCCTCCGTAATCGTCACTGAATCCAAGGAAATCATCTTAGAGGATATTCCCATTGTGAATGAGTTTCTCGATGTGTTCCCATCAGATTTACCCAGTTTACCACCCAAAGGGAAGTAAACTTCTCCATTCAACTCGTTCTCGGAGCAGCACATGTTTCAATAGCTCCCTACAGGATGTCCCCCACAGAACTCAAAGAATTGAAGAAGCAACTTCACAAGTTATTAGACAAGGGCTTCATTCGACCTAGCACATCACCTTGGGGTGCGCCATTTTTATTTGTCAAGAAGGATGGATCTCTCGGGCTATGTATCGACTACCGACGACTGAATCAACTTACTATCAAGAACAAATATCCATTGCCACGTATCGATGACCTTTTTGATCAAGTATCGGAAGCAGAATAATTCTCCAAGATAGACCTCTGGTTGGGTTATCATCAGCTCAAGATCAAAGACGAAGACATACACAAGATTGCTTTCCGGAGCAGATATGGGCACTATGAATTCGTAGTAATGCCGTTCGGGTTAACCAATGCCCCGATAGCATTTATGCAACTTATGAATAATGTCTTCAGGCCGTATCTCGACCGATTTGTGGTCGTATTCATCGATGATATTCTGATATACTCCAAGACTAAGGAGGAGCACGAAGAGCACTTAAGAATAGCCTTGTAAACCCTAAGAGAGTATCAACTCTACGCAAAGCTTAGAAAGTGCTAGTTCAGGATAAAGGAGGTCTCTTTCCTTGGCCATATTATTTCAAAGGAAGGTATCGCTGTCGATCCTTCTAAGATAGAAGCAGTTAAGAATTGGAGCCGACCGACGACCGTGTTAGAAGTTAGAAGTTTTCTAGGTCTGGCTGGTTATTATAGGCGATTCATTAAGGATTTTTCTAAAATCACCGTCCCTTTGACTAGACTTACAAGAAAGGAGAACCCTTTTATATGGTCAAAGGATTGTGAAGAAAGCTTCCAGACTCTTAAAAATCATCTCACTACGGCCCCTATCTTGGCGGTACCTGTTGAGGGTGGTCGCTTTGAAGTCTATACTGATGCATCTGGCATTGACCTAAGATGCGTTCTTATGCAAAATGGAAAGGTGATTTGCTATTCATCACGGCAGTTAAAGCATCACGAAGAAACTTACCCTGTGCATGATCTGGAACTAGTTGCAGTTATATTCGCCTTGAAAATTTGGCGACATTACCTCTATGGGGAGAAGATCACTATATTTTCATATCACAAAAGACTGAAATACCTCTTCACCCAAAAGGAATTAAACATGAGGCAACACAAATGGTTAAAGTATCTCAAAGACTTCGACTTTACTATCTAATATCATCCTGGCAAAGCAAATGATGTAGCTGACGCCCTTAGCAGAAGACTAATGGCAACTCTAGCAAGCCTCAGGAAAGGTACGACTTGTCTTATTGAGGATTTTGCTCATTTGAATCTCGATATTGATAAAGAAGAGGAAGAATGTATGATTGCTAATATAAGGTCCCAACCTACATTAATTGAAGACCTAGTCAAATTTCAAGAAAATGACCCTACATTGATGGAGATCAAGGCTAATATTGATCAAAGGCCGGAATTCTGTATTTCAACTGATGGAAGACTATTGTTTAAAGATCGAATCTGTGTGCCGGATCATGCTGACACTAAGAAATTGATCATGGAAGAAGCTCATAAATCAGGGTATGCTATTCACCCTAGTGCTACCAAAATGTATCAAAATTTAAAAAGAAATTTCTGGTGGCCCAATATGAAAAGAGAAGTAGCGGACTTTGTATCTCGCTGCCTCACTTGTCAGCAAGTAAAGGCGGAACATTTAAAGCCCGCCGGTAAACTACATTCCTTGGATATTCCCGAGTGGAAATGGGAAAGTATGGGGATAGATTTCATCATGGGTTTACCAAAGACGAGAGGTGGATACGATGTTATATGGGTAATTATAGACCGATTGACTAAATCTGCACATTTTCTACTAATCAAAAGTCGATGGTCTGTGGATGTATTAGCAGCACTATACAAGAAGGAGATTTTCAAACTACATGGTATCCCTGTCACCATTATATATGACAGAGACCCTCGGATCACATAACAATTCTGGAAGGGTATACAACATTCATTAGGGACCCGACTCAACTTTAGCACTTCATTCCATCCACAAACTGATGGTCAAACAGAAAGGACAAATCAGGTGGTGGAGGATATGCTCAGGGCTTATGCTATTGATTTTGGAGGGAGTTGGCACGACCACTTGCCTCTAGTGGAATTCACCTACAACAATAGCTACCAAGCTATTATACAAATGGCACCGTTCGAGACACTATATGGAAGAAGTTGTCGCTCACCTATATGTTTGAATGAAGTAGGAGAAAGATAATTTCTCGGCCCTGACATCATCAAGGACACTACCGAAAAGATAAAGCTTATTCGGGAGAGACTCCAGATGGTTCAAGATAGGCAAAAATCATATGCTGATAA